>CM060947.1:276446457-276448957 GCA_030765055.1 Mantis religiosa
CTTCCAAAAAGGTGTGCATTATGAAACTATCAAAATATTTGGCGCACTTCTTAATGTTCTTAAAGAATAAGTTGATAATTTCAGTACTTTTAAAAATGCTGTAAGAGAGTACCTTCGCTCAAAATCTTCATATTCCGTTTGGATCACGTGCAATCTCTGTTTTCAAGTCCTGACACACATTCATGCTGATGGTTTTGTGCTCCTGTGTGAGAAGGCACGGAACAAACTTAGCAGCAACACGTACGTCTCATGTGCAAATCCTCCCTCAAAATCCGCTGGCACGAACTCCAACTGATTCCTGTCGCTGCTGAAATTTGGTCGATCGTTTGGCGACGATCTTTGTTGATCTTTTGGCGGACCTTTTCAATGTTCTCCTCATTTCGCGATGTTGAAGGGCGTCCAGAACGTGCATTGTCTTCAACACACATCCCACCACGTTTAACGCGCCCAAACCACTCGAAAACCTGTGTGCGGCTCATAGCGTCCTCCTGGAAAGCTTTCTGTAGCATTTGGTGTGTCTCCGTTGCAGTTTTGTTTAAGCAGGAAACAAAATTTCACACACAATCTTTGTTCTTTGATAGTTACCATAACGACTTCGCAGAGGTAACCCGCCAACAGTCAGAAAAACACAATACCACACTTGCACGTTCAGCTGCACAGCTGTTTCATGAAGGTCTCTACTAGCACCATCTAGCGTGAGAACCCTGCACTACGACTACGAGTGCCAGCGCCCTCGGAGTCCGATTTCTTTTGGGTCCCTCCTCGGATGCTATTAAACTTTATACCTCTGGACGTGTTCAATGTTCACAGGATTTCTTTTGTAGCTTTTCTGGCTACAAGTGAACCTACTGAACGCAAATCAATCTAATCTATCTTCAAAATGTCAGTTAATGATCTATGATAGAGTTGTAAATTACATTGATATGCAAAATTTAATTTTTTGTTTGGGGTTTTTATTTTAATATGTCATTATCCCTAATTTGAGTGAGCTGAAACAGAATATGAACTTAGTTTTTCTCCATAACATTTCAATTGTTTACAATATAGGAAATAGTAAAATATGCTTTTTCATACTAGCCTCTATTGAATTTATGTTATGTTATTAAATATAAGTTAATAAATCCATAACTGTGAACACAATATTCTTCAAAATTAACTAATGTTTCACATCGTCACTTAAATTTGAACATTTAACCAGTTTTTCACATACTGCCTTGAAATAAAAAGAACGTTTTGTAGATTAAATTAGATTAGACTGATTTGCGTTCAGTAGGTTCACTTGTAGTCAGAAAAGGCTGTGAACATTGAACGTGTCCAGAGGTATAAAGTTTAATAGCATATATGTATATGTACTTGAAAAGTTAATATAAGATACATATTATAGTATACAGGCAGTATGAACAACAATATGGAAAACAAAGCAGGGATAATTATATATGACACAAAATGAAACACTTTTTAAACCAGCTTTCACTTGGCTTATGCCAGTACGTCTCAACCTTTTTGCAATGGATACCATTCTTGTTATTTATTAAATACATATACATTAAAAATAAACTTTCAACTTGCATCAAATATTTATAAGTAATGATTTGTCATTGGAATAGTTAAATACTACTTATAGAGCTACAGAAGCATTATCAGGATAATTTGTCATTCAGATAATCTTGTACAGAATAAAAAGATTTTGAGCAAAGGTACTCTCTAATAGCTTTTTTAAAAGCACCGAAATTATCAACTATTTCTTTAACAACATTAGGAAGTGCGCCAAATATTTTGATAGTTTCATAATACACACCTTTCTGGAAGCAAGAAAGTTTAGCACTGAGATAATGGATATAATACTTTTGTCTAGTGTTTATTTTGTGAATTACATTATTTGTTGCAAATAGGGCACGATTGCATACAAAGAATTTTAGGATCGAGAGTATATACATGCAAGGAAGCGTTAATATCTTCAATCTTGTAAAAAGATCTTTACACGAGCATCTGGTGTGGGTGTTAGCAATGATTCTTATAACCCTCTTTTGCATAAGAAATACTTTTTTTTTTTTTTACTTTCTACTGAGTTGCCCCAAAATAATATTCCATACTCCATAATAGAGTTAAAGTATGCATAATATACTAATTTAAGCGTAGAGTTCCTACTATGGAAATGTTTGATACATCTCTTGTCAGGGCCAGCTGTAATCAGCTATCATATTCACATTCCACTTCCCCTGGTCGCGTCTTTCCATTTCCTTTAATTCCGGGTGAAATCTTTCATCCTGCTTCTCACTGACACATCCGAATTTTTCTGGAAAAAAAAAAGGTCCAAATGAGAGTGCAGGAAATGTACTTTCACGCTCATATTGTAGCCCAGCTTTCGAAAGTTCTCAAGCATAGTTTCTATAATATTTTTGTAATTTGGATCTTTGTAATTTCCCAGAAAGTTTTTGATGACACTCTTAAAAGCAATACATGCCTGTTTTTCAGTATCGGTCATTGTTTCTTCAAATAA
>CM060947.1:276453957-276523957 GCA_030765055.1 Mantis religiosa
GAAATTATAATAAAATGTAAAAAGAAAGTAAATTTTAACCCCAAGTGAAGTACCTTCTCACCTTAACTGCCATGGTTCTCAACGTACATTCCTTATTGGGTGAAAGCCGCTTACTTTTGCTCAGAGGCCTCTTTTCTTTTACATGACCAAAATCTACCACACGGCTACTTGTTTTGCTTCTCATTTGAAGGATGTGATGCTGATGATTATTACGTCTAAAACATCCATCGCTCTTCCCGGGTTTGAAGCGGTGACGATTGGTGAATACACTTCCCCAGGTCTGTTGTACAATGTCTTATTGATTTTCACTTAAGGAAATTAATGGTTTAATGAGGTTCAATCACAACACAAATAAACTCCGTTATAGTATTTCTCGATACACAATGGTTTTGTGTATAGGATATTGATACTGTCGCGAACCCAGTGTTGTGACTGGCGCGGTCAGCGCATACAAAAGGACAGAGAGCGCAACGCGGAGATAAAAATCTTGCCGAAACAGATAAAGATGACTGGAAGCTTCGTCTTTCTAGTGGCATCTTGATTGTTAGAGAACATTCCACAAAGTTCTAGGACAATGAGTGAAGCTATAAAAGAAGCCGCGGATCGCCAGTTGAGTCAGTGATTCGGAACTTGATAATCGTGCGTGTGCAGCTGTGTTTTGAAAGTGAACTCTTTTGTTTGTGGTCAACGACCTTGAAAATGGTTTTTGTGTATGTGAGTAATTCTGCTATTGTAAGGGCTGACCAAAGTGTGTTTCTACGGAAATAAAGAGCATTTTAGAATTTCTTCAAACTGGACTTTAAATTCCATGAACCCACAAAGTCACAATATCTTCTGGACTCTTCACAGGACTGAATGCTAAATGCGGTTGTTGGTAAGTAAACTCTGGCTAAGGAAGGGAGAACTGTTCACCCTTGTACCTGTCTAGAGTCATAGCAGATGCTATAGATGTGTTCTGGAGTTGTGACCTCCGTGGGATGAGGGGAACCGTTGTCCGGTTACGCAGCGAGTGAGCAATACAGTAAACATTCAGAAAGTCACGTAGTCTACTTGCGTAGCAAGATGCAGCACTAGTTCAGTGCAGTAAGATTTACTAATCTTCTCAACATGTCTGAAGATCTTAAAGCATTTAAGGTTGTGCATTCGGAAGGGCGTGAAATTATGAGTAGCCTTATAGATAAATGTGATGAAAGAGCTTTGAAAAAGAACAATATTCATATCCAGTGTCACAAGCTACACAACGGGCTGCCGCTTATGTGTTTCTATCTGTGCCCGACTCGTCACTTGTCTATACGTGTGTATGTCTGTAGTGAACGCATTCCTTTCAGAGTTCATCAGACCAGAACATAACAATAGCTTAATGGGAATTATAGCCTCGTCAGACGAAGTCATGTTCTTCTCAGTAGAATAAATTTTATTTTTGACATCCATATAGGTAATATTTTCCTTTACAGTTCCCGTAATAACTTGCAATATTACAGAAGTTTACATTAAGGCCAGAACTGTAGTGGAGGAGGAACGCAGATGTACGCCGTCCCCTTACTAATAATATTATTTATACTTTTTTAATTCATTGCCTTTCTTAATTTAACATTCAAAATACTGTAAAATACAAAATATGTATACATTTAAATAATTTTAGTTAATTGATGGAAATTAATCATTTCTCCACACTAGCCGTACATAGGCTAACATTTTTTATGGATAGTCAACATGAAAAATTCAATGCCATGGCCGGGATTTGAACCACGGATCTCCTGGTTTCCGTCCAGTCGCTCTTAACCTTTGAGCTATCATGGTCAACGTGCCTTCCTGACATTAAATTCTCCATTTGACTCATATTAACGAACCTGCAGTATATATGTGGAACCCAGAAGATTACATAAAAGAATGGATAAAAAGTCGTACGCATGCTGAGCACAACCACAGCAGGAAGACGAATCTACAAGTGCAGAATTCTGATCGGTTCTGGAACATTTGTTTAGGTGTTCGTCCCCCACTTTGTTTTTGTTAGGAATACGGCTCTGATTAAGGCACACATGAGCATGGGAAATCATTTTTTCCGGTGTCAAGTTTATGTTTACTATGAGCATGACAGTAGCACCAACCACAGAACATATACTTACTCTAACCTGAAACACGCTCTCTGCAGTGCACATGCATTGCGCCGAATATGTGAAAATAAAAGAGAAATATTCATATGCAAATTAATTTCTGTCTTGCATCACAAATTGTTGAAAAAGGCTCCAGAAATACGTAGAAGTTACAGGATTTCTCTTATTCTCACTGTGTAGGGCATTTGGCTGAAGTCTGCCGTGTTTGTTTCTTAAGTGAAATACCAGACGATTCTTCTGCTGTAAAAGAAGCTAGATAACTAGCAAGTGAACAGGAGTTGCAAGATGAACTTATTTCTGTGCATGGCCACTCTTTTGAGATAAGGAACATTACACGATTGGAGGAGCAGATTCACAATGGGCGTAAAAGCAGCACGTTGGAAAGCAGAAGCTAGAACAGAGCTTAGCAAAACGCCCTGATATTGATGATGTTACAACGAACAAAGATTTTATTATAGACTGCTTAGAAAATATGCACATCTTGTGTATGTTAACGTTGAACGTTCCTTTCCAACATAACAATGCTTATGCCCGATTTCACCAACAGATGTTAAGACTTAACACGAGTTTAGCAATAGTTATAACAAAAATTGCATTTCATCAACAAGTGTTAGCGTAACACTCGTGTTAAATCTCTTGTTAAACTAACAAACCAAATTTCTGATGTTAAGTCCTTAACAATTGTAAATAGTCAAGATGGTGAGCATGAACTCAGCTGTGGATGTCGATTTGCTATATTTAAGATCGTCTAAATGGCATTCGCAAGAGAGTACGGCCTATGAGGAGCTATCAGAAGAGCATTTTTACGGAGGTATAGACTGTCGGAACATGATGCTATACCTCGGCCGTTCTATCTGCGGCTCTGACATTTCTCGAGAGGGGGAAGCAGGCTGTTGCCAGTTCTTGAGCGGGAATTTCAAGCAGAGGAACAATGCGTATTTTAAATATTTCATGTATTTGCATATTTCACGAACCAGTAGCCATATTATTATAACAGCGATAATAATAGGACTTACGAACACTAAACATCGGAGTTCACGCACGAAAATTATACCAAAGAAAGTTGACCAGCGCAAGCCGCTATTAGGCCACGTGGCTCAAACAAATTTAAGCTGGCAACACGGTGTTGGGTTCGGGAGCCACGCCTACCAGCGACAACGCTGATTGGCGCTAGCAGACAGTTATAACTTCATGACCACGACACCGGATGTACAGACTCCCAGTATCACCAACAGAAGCAGTTGGTGTGCGTGAAAGGTGTGAACGAAATATTTGAATAGAGTGATGTTGTAAAGAATATCTTGCATGATAATGAAATTACAAGTTGTATTTCAATGTTTTGAAGCTAATAGATTCCTATACTCTCATTATAAAGATAATTCTGACGATATGTTTTCAATTACTCATTATTATATGTTGGTACTAGTAACCTTCCCCCTCCACCTCCTGCAGCCACTAAATGTCAGAGCCGTAGATACAGCGGCCGGACAGTATGAAGTTTACTGCGGAAGTACAAGAGAGGTTAGAACATCCATCGAAAGGAATATGGCGATCTCACCTTAGCTTCAAGTATCAATAACCTTGCGATCTTATAATTCACTGAATTATGTGGATAATATAATGTCCGCCTTCCGTCTTGAAACGTTCAAGTAACTTGTTCTTCGCACCTCGTTTTAAGTTTACGTAATACTGACAAGTTTGGTGCTTGTAGTAGTGACACATGTATTTGTATTAAATTCGTTTCCAATATTTCCCACGTGACATCTTTCTCTTTTACATTCACCGCATCCGTCCTCTTATTTACCAGGATATCCTTACACTTCGTCACTAATTCAATTAACAATTCTTTCTCCGTCGATGAGAAATTTGTTTCACGGCTTTATTTATGATTTTGTTCATCCGCCATTTTTCAGCTTGTACAGACGAAAATGAAAACAAAAGCGCATCGCAGTACGTTCAGGAAATAATACGACTCGTCCATAGCCTTCTATAGTTGCGATATTTACAAGTTTCTTGGCGTTAACATAGGTTTATTAACATTTTCAGAAAACAGGTTGGTAAAATGCAAGGAATTTAACATTAGTTTTAGCGCTGTGACCATTGTTACATTATATTTCATTTGTTAACGTCGATTTTAACATGCCTCACTGGGGAGATAAATAAAATTGAGCTGTTAAACAGCATCTGCTTCAATAGTTTTCTGGACTTGTGACAGTGAATTTTGTGTCCTTGTACTTAGTTATTGTAATTACCTAATTGGTTTGTGTCGTTGAGTTAAGATTAAAGTGGAAAATTTGTACCTTTTGCAACCTTTATACCTAAATTAAAGCCCCTTTTTAATCAACATTTTGCATCTTAAATTCCTACTCATGACTAATTGCTTTGCTGGGTACGTTTTTTTAATAATTGTTTATTGATCGATCAGCAGTACAATGCTTTACAGATCAGAGTGAAAAGAAGGTAACAGTACAATAAGAACAATAACACTCAGGGGTAGGCTAACAGGCCGCCGCCTAACTACATTAAGTTAGAACTCCAATAATACTCTCTGAGAAATTATGTCAATATTGAAGATGTAAGATAGACATCAAGCACTAGAATCACTCGAGTCAGAGGTATCACTTAGAAGCAGGTCCTGTGGTAGTCTCCTCTTCAAGCGTGAGGGCTGGCGCGTGCGGACGCCGATGTTATAATGCACAGCTCCTGGAACTTCTTGCACCGTGGAAACGAAACGACGAGCGATCCTGCGAATGTAGCCGTGAAGAGGTAACAGTCCTAGTTCGTGATGGAGCTGCTGATTACGGATGAACCATGGAGCGTTGGTGGCAATGCGCATGAAGCGATTCTGTATGACCTGAAGACGACGCAGATGACATGTCTGCGGTCCCCCACACTTGGCAGGCATATGTAATAAGCGGACGAACGAGTGATTTGTAGAGTAACAATGAAGACTGTAGGCCGAGGCTGGAACGGCGATGCAACAGACGTGAGAGTTTTGAAAGTCGCCCGGAGGCCAGTGATATAAGACGATCGAAACGAGCACGCCAGGTCAGTCGAGTGTCCAAAAGCACTCCAAGGTATTTAACGGGAGTTGTAGTGGGGAGCCAAGGGACATTGTTCCTGTAGAGACGCAACGGATGAAGCGGAGTATATCGGCGAAGAGTGAAGATTTTAGCTTCGGTTTTCTGAGGGTTCAATGAGATCCACCAAGTGCTGAAGCAATGAGTTAGGCGATCTAAAGAGAGCTGTACTACTTGTTGTGCGTGCTGGAGATTAACATGAGAATAATATTGTCACGCAAACGGCGAACTCGCGTTGCCGATCGATAATGCGGACTGGCGGTGGCGGGGAGACACAAGGGGTGGCCCCTCCTACCGCGCGAAGGTGCACGAAGGTTCCAGAATGCTTTCCCCCTCCATAACGGAAAATTCGAGAGGCTTCGGGGCGATCGATACAAGCGAGGCGAGAGTTAGTCGAGTGCAGTAAGTTGCGGCGGGCGGACGTATAGCTGAGTTGAGTGAGTGAGTGTCGGCCGGGCGGACGTGTAGTTGAGTTGAGCGTACGTGTAAAGACGATCTGGCAAGATTGTAATTGTGTAAATTGGAATTGTAATTGGAATAAGGTGGAAATAAATAACATTTTAGTGGTGTAATGGAACTCTTTTTAATTTCACGAATCCACCAAAGTCACAATTGGTGTCAGGAAGCGGGACGATAACATCACCGAACATTACGGCCATGGAATCGGCATTGGAGATGCTTTTGGCGAAGATGAACGAGTTAACAACAAAAACAGAAGCGGCAAATAACAACCTCACCGCCGAGTTGAAACAAATGAAGACGGCCAACGACAACATCACCGCCGAGTTGAAACAAATGAAGACGGCCAACGACAACATCACCGCCGAGTTGAAACAAATGAAGACGGCCAACGACAAGATCACCGAGAAGATGGAAGCGGCAAACAACAACTTGGCCACGACAATGACCGCAAAGATGGCCGAACTGACCACAGAAATGAGGGCAGCGAACGACAGCCTGGCCACGGAGATGAAAGCGGCAAACGAGGCCCTTGCCGTGAAGTTTGAAAAACAGTTGGCCGGCGTGAGGGATAACGTGACGGAGCTGGGCAAGCGGATGGGCCAAGTGAAAGAGCGCGTCGAGGACCTGGCGAGCCTCGTTGACGACCTGGAGGGAAAGGCCGACACCAGCGTCAAGTCCCTGAACGCCATGGTAGAGGACGTCGTCGGCAGGAAACTGAAGGATTTGAAGGCCGACGCGCCGGGACACGACACAACCTCTGCGTGCGTCAAACCGCCGAAATATGACGGCGCGTCAACATTTGAGGTCTTCCGCCGCCAGTTCGACACAGTGGCCAAGCACAATAGATGGTCACCGGAGGAGGAGGCCACACAGTTAATAGCCAGCCTACAGGGACGGGCCGCGGAAGTCCTAAACGTGGTGCAGACAGCGGCGGCGCCCAAGGACATCTGGGAGGCCCTGGAGAATCGTTTCGGGAACCACCGCTTAGCCGCAGCATACCGCAGCCAACTTAAGGTAAGGTCACAGCAGCCGGGGGAGACGTTGCAGGAGTTCGCCATAGCGATTGAGCAGCTGGCTAGCAAGGCCTTGGTTGACCTGCCATTGGAGTTCGTATCCCCGGAAGCCGCCTACAACTTTGTCGACGGAGTACGGGACACGGAGATTCGTCAGCGCCTTATGCTCGGCGATTATAAAACAATCCACGAGGCGCTGACAGCGGCATTAAGGATGGAGGCGGCCAAGGTAATATCTATCCCGACGTCGAGAACGAGGAGTGTCCGCTATGCCGGAGACAGAAGACCAGCTGAGGGACGCCGGCGAATACCTAGTGGCCTGTGTTTGGGGTGTGGACAGCCCGGACACCTGTAGAGAGACTGCCCACACCAGGAAGAGTGGCCGGAAGAACGAGTAAGACCCGGAGTGGAGAGGGGCACGTCGGCGCCATTACCACCATCCCCTCGAGTGACAATCCGCGCCGTCAGCCGGCGGATGGATGACAACCTCATCGCGGACGGCTGGGTAAGAGGAAAGCCGTGCCGCGTGCTGGTGGACACTGGTGCAGCCGTGACCATCATCAGACCTGACTTGGCGAAGGGTTGCCGACGAGGAAGCCGAGCCGACCATACGAGCTTGTGACGGCATCGGGCGACTCCATGCCTGTGGAGAAGGAGGCCCTGCTGGAGCTGACCTTGGGACGGAGTGCCGTGCGTCTGTGGGTGTTCGTCGCGAAGGTGACTGAGGAGGTGATTCTGGGACTAGATGCCCTCAGGAGCCACGAGGTGACGGTCGATGTCGGCAGGAAGGTCCTGCGGCTCAACGGAGAAGAGGTCATATTCCGTCAACCGGAAGAGCGCCTTCGAAACGCTAGGGTCATCTTGAACGAAGACGTGGTTGTCCCCGCGAGGAGCGAGGGGATGGTGACGGCGCGACCGGAAGGCCAAACAGCAGGTTTGGTTCAGAGGCTGCAGGAGTACGACTTCACTTCGGAACATCGCAGAGGGAGGAGTCACTGTAACGCGGACGCTATGTCCCGAAGACCCTGTCCAGAAGAGTGCGGCCAATGCACAAGAGTGGAGGGGCAGAAGCGTGCCGCAGCAGTTCGAGTAGTCACGGCAGTGCCTGCGGATGGCTGGGATGGCGCAGGCCTGAGGAGGGAGCAGCTGGCGGACGCAGACTTGGGGCCACCCTTGAGGGAAGTGGAGGCAGGGACGAGACCAACCTGGGCGGACATCGCACCGAGGAAAGATGCTGGTGGTACACCTGGACCACCTGGCCCGCTACGATGGCGCTGTTACTGGCGGTGTCGGGGAGACGCAAGGGGTGGCCCCTCCTCCTACCGCGCGAAGGTGCACGAAGGTTCCAGAATGTTTTCCCCCCTCCATAACGGAAGATTCGAGAGGCTTCGAGGCGAACGATACAAGCGAGGCGAGAGTTAGTCGAGTGCAGTAAGTCGCGGCGGGCGGACGTGTAGCTGAGTTGAGTGAGTGAGTGTCGGCCGGGCGGACGTGTAGTTGAGTTGAGCGTACGTGTAAAGTCGAACTGGCAAGATTGTAATTGTGCAACTTGGAATTGTAATTGGAATAAGGTGGAAATAAAGAACATTTTGAGTGGTGTAATTGAACTCTTTTTAATTTCACGAACCCACCAAAGTCACAATATAGTACTTTACTTAGCGTAAAGAGCTAAAGAAGTCGGAGATAAGTCAGGAATATCAGAAATGTATATATTAAATAGAGTCGGAGCGAGGATAGAACCCTGTGGGACACCTGCGGTAATATTACGTGGGGATGAAAGCTTTCCACCAATGCATACTGAAAAGCTGCGGTCGTAGAGGAAACTGTGGATTAGATGTGATAAGTAATTAGGAAGACCGATGCGGTAGAGCTTAAGGAGCAAACCATCATGCCAAACCTTGTCGAATGCCCGTGCAACATAAAGGAAGACAACCGTGTTATACTGATGGGCCTCGAAGCCGTGGATAATTGACTGAGTTAATCGCAAAAGCTGTTGGGTAGTGGAATGTTTGTGACGAAATCCAAATTGATAAGGTGAAGGAACATGGTTATGATTAAGTTAAGACAGAAGACGGCGATGAATTACTTTTTCAAACAGCTTGGAGAGGGTCGGCAACAGAATTATAGGACGATAGCTTTCGGGGAGGTGTTTGGGTTTATTGGGCTTATGGAAGACTGCTATATGGGCAAATTTCCAGGTGCGAGGAAAATAGCCGAGGTGTAGTCAGGCATTGAGGATGGATGACAAGTATGCAACTGCTTTTTTTGGCGAGCTTCTTGATAACAATGTAAGGAACCAAGTCGTGCCCGGGAGATTTCTTGAGGGGAAGGGCTCGAATCAGCGCAGATAGTTTCCGCTAAAAGTGATCGGCCAAAATTTCACACTTGGTGGGAATATCTGTAACCAGTCTATCACATGCAGACAGCGCCGGTACAACAGTTGGCTCACGAAGAACACGTTTGGTGGCCTCCCACAGCGTGTGGTCAGGAGAGTGACGCAATATATCGCTCATAGGACTCCAGACGATGCCACTTCAACTCCAGTTTCACCCGTCGAATTAGTCCAATATCGATAGGCCATAAGTAGCAAGGGCTGTAAACAGAAGTCGGCCATTTGGATTTGTCGTTCGGCATCCCCAGGAGGAATGCTTACAGTTGAGATCACCTAGAAGAAGAGTGCTGTTCCCCGCAGGGAAGAGAAGTTGGAGATATGTAGTATTCAGCCTGCGATTTGGTGGTTTGTATGCGCTAAGAATGATAAGGTCACCACCGTCTGCACAATAGAGTTTAATACCCACCACTCCCAAATTGGGCACATGTGGGATAAATATCTCGCTGTGACTCAGAGAACGTCGGATGAGAAGAGCCACTCCACCAGATGCTTTATCTGCGTCATGTCCTGTCGGTAAATGACGTAACCAGGAACAGTGAAATTCTCATTGGGAAGAAAATGTGTCTGTGTTACACAAGCTATATCAACATTGTGATGCGTAAGAAATGCTATGAAGGAGGAACGTTTAGCCCGAAGACCGTTAGAGTTCCAATTCAGGAGCTGACGTAGAGATGACAAATTACGGGTGGCCATTGTGGAAGATTGGAGAAAGAAGGGAACGAAGAAGCTGAAGCAGTTGCGGGAGAACTGGAGAAAACAGATTGCACAGAAAAGTAACTAGCGGTGCAATCATTTCTTTCAAGGAGGTCCAAGATGCAGATGCAGAATCCTCTAGTGAAGGAATTGAAGAACGTTCTTGAGAGGGAGGTGAACGCCCAGTCAGTACCTGTTAATAAGTCCGTGATGGCGGAGAAGAAACAGTTGCGGAAGGACTATGACGTGTTTGTTGTTGCTTTTGTGGACGCTGTGCCTGTTGTTGCTGAACCAGTGGCTGTTATTGAGAAGCTGAGGTTGGTTGCTGTGAATTGTGACGGGATGGTATTGCCTGCTGCTGAATGCGTCGAGACTGTCTTTCCTTCAGCTGTAAATAATGAGAACAACCGCGATAGTTTGCCGGATGATCTTGTTGGCAATTAACACACTGAGCTGGTGTAGTAGAGGGCTTCGTGCACTGAGAAAAGAGATGGTTGCCTGTGCAGCGAACACAGCGGGGCCCTAGGTGGCAGTAAGTTTTGGTGTGTCCATAGTTTTGGCAGTTAGTACACTGAGGCAGTCCCGTATTGTGTCGGCGATGTTCTACTTTGACAACGCTGTACAGTAGTCGGGATAGATTAAGAATATGTTTACCTTGGTCATTGTTAAGGAGGTCAACCACACAGATAGGCATCGGTTCCTTATTCTTACGTAGTAAACGTGTAACTTTACGAACAGGGAAGTTCTGAGCACAAAGTTCATCAAAAATCACTGAGGGAGCACGGTAGGTTGCGTATGACGTCTGAAAAAAGTTTGTCTGAAGGGTTGTGAAATGTGTAGTATTCTTGCTTAATTGATGTCAAGTACGAGGTAAGGTTGCGGTAGTCTGTGGACGTCGAAGTGTAGACCTTAAGAATGGCTCCCCGTAGCTCAGTGTGAAATTCAGATAAGACACATTTTTTACATCTTGTAGTAGCAATTGATAATTGTGCACATTGCGGACACATTTAGGAGGAATTTTCTCTTTCTGAGAGATGGAGGCTATGTCAGAAGAATTGTGGTCTGGCGCTTCACTTAAAGGATTGAAGCGATTAGATGTAGGAATTGGGTATGCATAGCGTGAGAGAGTATGTTGTTCAGAAACAGAGACAGTGCATCGGCTTTTGTTTTGTTGTGAACCCTGGGTGAGAGAGGGCTGCGAGCGTTGGCTGCGCTCTAAATAGTCAGATAGTGCACAGTCTGCCATTGTATCATCGTCGTGCTGCACGGAGTTATTTAGTGTATTAAGGGGCTGAATTGAGTGAAGTTGAGATGGTCGTAGTATTGGTTTACTTGCTGTATTATCCCCGGTAGCAGAAGACAGTTGAGATTGGTAGTGCTGATTAGATGACGTCAGTTGTAGCGTAGAATTGGAGCTATCCCGGAAGTTCGTGTCGTTATTTAATACATTTAGCGCTGAATATAATATTCTGCCGGTATCATCCGTTTGTAGAGCCATGTAGATATATGATATATAGCAATGAACAATATACAAAAGCTAGCTGATTCAGCTAACTACAAAAACACGTGATTTGTAAGGAGAGCGCTCAGAGACAACCTGCGCGCTCGACGTTCACTTGTCGACTCTTTCCGCTGGGTACGTAACTTCGCCTAATGCATGAGTTTATGTTTAAGGGTGTATGGATAGTGGAAAATCGTCAGCGTAAGTACAGCAGGGACTCTGTCTTATTTATTGATTAGTGAAAAACAGAATACTGTGACTTTGTGGGTTCGTGAAATGAAAAGTCCAATTACACCACTCAAAAATGTTCTTTATTTCCACCGACTTACAGTTTGATACTTGCCAATTACACAGAATTACGTGCTGCACACAATTACCATTCACCAGTTCGTCCGTTACAATTTCACTTGCACTAGTAATTACGGACAATACTCCGATACACATACACAGTTACGTACAGTCTTTCGTTGCACAATCTTTTCGTTCATTAACACGTCACTGACTAACTCTTACACCAAGAACTACGACTGTCTCCTCTTCTGACTAGCTGCAGCCCTTTTTATAGGCATCTCGCCGTCTTCTCGGCTTTTCTTGTTCCCAGGCGAAGATTCCAGTAGATGAAAGATCCCGTAATTTCCAGAACAGGTGGAAGAGAAACAGACCGCACAATCATGTTTTTTCCCCCAGCCATCCCTGTCACCACTATAAGACGGAGGAGGGGGAGGCGTGGCTAACACGGACCTCCCCTGTCTTCCGCTCTCAGCTGCTTCCATAGGGTGTTCCAACGCCCGCGTGACACTGCTCCCTCCTCAAAGCTGTTCGCCCCGAACAGCACCATCGTAGCGTGCCAGGCGGTCCAGATGTACCACCAGCATCTGCCCGGAGTCTGAGCCAGAAGTAGCGCTGCCGTAGTTTGTGAATCATACGGTTCGCTCCCAGGTGTCCTCCTGAAGTACCGGCGTGCACTTCCTCCAAGACTTCCGGGACCTTACTCCGGGGGAGTACCAACTGTTCTCTCTGCGCCTTCCCATCGGGTGACTCCCATACCCGGAACAGCACGCCCTCTCTGGTCTTCAACGAGTCCCATTGGGCCCAGTACGACTTGTAGGTGGCGCTCCTCGGTGCGATGTCCTCCCAGGTTGGTCTCATCCCTGCCTCCACTTCCCTCAAGAGTGGCCCCAAGTCTGCGTCCGCCAGCTGCTCCCTTCTCAGGCCTGCGCTATCCCAGCCTTCAGCAGGCACTGCCACAACTACTCGGACTGCTGCGGCACGCTCGTTCTCTTCCACTCTTGTGCACTGGCCGCACTCTACTGGACAGGGTCTTCGGGACATGGCGTCTGCGTTACCGTGGCTCTTCCCTCTACGATCTTCCGAGGTGAAGTCGTACTCCTGCAGCCTCTGGACCCAACGTGCCATCTGGCCTTCCAGGTTCTTAAAGCTCAATAGCCAGGTTAGGGCGGAATGGTCAGTTCTCAGGTGGAATGGCTGACCGTACAGGTACTTGTGGAAGTGCTCCAATGTCTTTACTACCGCCAGTAACTCCCGTCGGGTGACGCAGTAGTTCTTCTCTGCCTTGGATAGCGTCTTGCTGTAGTAGGCTATCACCCGCTCATGGCCGTCCTGGATCTGCGATAGGACACCTCCAATGTAATGGTCGCTAGCGTCGGTGTCCACAATGAAGGCGCCACCCGGTTGTGGGAAACCCAAAATTGGAGCACTGCACAGGGTCTCCTTCGGGTGCTGGAAAGCGTCTTCGGCGTCCTGCGTCCACACATAAGGCCGGTTTTCCTCCGTCAGGCGGGTGAGGGGTTTTGCGATGTTGTCGGCCTTTTCCTCTAAATCATTAAGGCGGTCGTCTACTTGACCCATCCGCTTGCCCAGATTTGTGACGTCATCCCTCACGCCGGCCAACCGTTCATCAAACTTGGCGGCGAGGACCTCGTTCGCCTCCCTCATCTCCGCTGTCAGTTCGGCCATCTTTGCGGTCATTGTCGTGGCCAAGTTGTTGTTTGCCGTTTCCATCTTCGCTGTTAATTCGGCCTTCATTTCTTCCATCTTCCCTGTGATGTTGTCGTTGGCCGTCTTCATTTGTTTCAACTCGGCGGTGATGTTGTCGTTTGCTGCTTCTGTTTTTGCAGCGAGGTTTTCGTTTGACGTCTTCATTTCTGTCAGTTCCGCCTTCATTTCCATCATCTTCTCCAAAATTTTCTCCAATGCCGCGTCCATGGTTGTAATGTTCGGTGATGTTGTTTTCCCGCTTCCTGACACCAGTGTGACTTTGTGGGTTCGTGAAATGAAAAGTCCAATTTCAGCACTCAAAAATGTCCTTTATTTTCACCGACTTACAGTTAAACTCTTGCCAATTACATAAAATTACATAATGCACACAATTACAATTCACCAGTTCGTCCGTTACAATTTTACTTGTACTCGCGATTACTTCAACTCCGATGCACTTACACAGTTACGTAAAGTTTTCTCGTTCATTAACACAGCGTTCCTTTGCTAGCACGTCACTCACACCAAGAACTGACTGACTCACTAACTGACTAACTGACTTCACTTCGCTCCGGCAGCCCCTTTTTATAGGAATATCGCCGCCTTCTGGCTTCCACAGGAAGGTTCCAGTAGATGAAAGATCCCGTAATTTCCAGAACATAGGTGAAAGAGAAACAGACCGCACAATCATGTTTTTTCCCCCAGCCGTCCCTGTCATCACTATAAGACGGACGAGGGGGCGGCGTGGCTAACACGGATCTCCCCTGTCTTCCGCTCTCAGCTGCTTCCATAGGGTGTTCCAACGCCCGCGTGACAATACAATAAATGACAAATATAGTATCTATTCATATAAACATAGTTAAACATTCAAAAGTAAAGTTATTCAATTTAGTACGCAAAATAAGTATTCGTCTGCATACTGAAAGTGGTGTAGAATGTTATGGTAGTACGTCTCCATTTCTCTTTATAATTTCTTGCATTCTCCTTGGCATGGATCTCACCAAAGATTGTGTTGTTTCCACTGTAGTTTTACGCCATTCCTCAAGTAGAACGTTTTTAAATCCTTTATATTAGATATCTAATGATTCCTAATATTTTTGTCCAGTATACTCCACAAATTTTCTAGTGGATTTATGTATGGGGATTACAGTGATGTCGACATCCATCGTAGAGTATTATACAACAAGCATAGCCTTGCATCTAGAGTTGTGTGTTTTGGATCATCATTTTGTGTGAAAATATAGTCGCGAGCCCGTATCTACGATCGCGCGGCTTGTTTACACAAAAGGAACTGATAGGCGGGCAGTGTGAAAACCAAGATCCGGCAGACGAAGATAACATGCAGATAAAGGTCTGCCGAAACAAACAAACTGAGATAAATGGAAATTTCTAGTCACTTCTGGACTGATAGAGATAATTCGGACAGTTGCAAGTTGTAAAACAGTGAGGTAAGCAGAGAACAGCTGAGAGAGTTGTGTAAAGTCATGTCAACAGTGTTGTCAACAGTGGAAGTTGAGTAAGCTGTTTGCTACTGTCATCGACCTTGGTGTTGTATATGTGATGTAATGTTGTTACGTGAGAATTGAGCAGTGTATTGCTACGGAAATAAAGAACATTTGGAATATTTGCAACTCAGAAAGACCCAAATTATTCACACTTCTGGACAGATGTGTTTTTAGGATGTTCATATGAACCTTGTGGCTCACAATTCCATCAATAAAACACAAATCTCCCAAATCATTTGCACTCATGCAGCCCCAGACAAGTACTGAACTGCCCCCATGTTTAACTGAAGCTGTTATAATGTTCTCCTTAAGATTACAATTCTTTTTACTGAACACTATTACTCATCATTTTGACTTCAAGAGCTCAAATTGACTCTCGTCAGTAAATACAAACTTCTTCCATCGTATTTATGTTCTTTTGCAAAAGCAACTCTCTTCTTTCTGTTGATTTTACTGATGTATGGTTTTCTACGACTGTTCGGCCTTCATACTCAGCTTCATAAAGTACGTTTACTTATACTTTGTGCTCAAACGGACTTTCCTGTGTGTGTGCGTGTGTGTGTGTGTGTGTGTGTGTGTGTGTGTGTGTGTGTGTGTGTGTGTGTGTGTGTGTGTTTGAACTGCAATAGCATGTTTTGGAGCACTTAGTTTAGGATTTTTCTCTGATTTCTCGTTTCTCCATCTGGGATAGAACTGCAAGACGAGCGCTTCTTGATTGATTTTCGTACGTTTTGTTCTGATCAAACCTGTATATAATAGTCTTCACTGTACTGGGAGGTCTTCTAATGGTTTCTCCATTTTTTGAAAGGATTATCCTTTTTTAAATAACCTGATGCAAATTTCTCTCTCTTCTTTTGTAGTTTCACGACGTTTTCGACACATATTGCTTAGATAACAGTCAACGGCTTTGAAAGAACTGTCAGAATGAAACACAACTGCATAAGAAGGGGTGTGCGTCAGCGAGGCACCGTATCTGGGATCTTGTTTACTAGACGAATCTTGTTGGACATCAAATGGGACGTGACTTTAAATAACGACGTATGAACCCAAATTGTGTTTTATTTTTACATCTAGATGTCAAACGAGGAAATAGTTATTCTTCGTTTTTTATCTATATTTTTCTGATTGTGCTTGTTGTATTCTATGTGCTATGATTAGACGAATACTTTTTGGAGTATCTGTATATGGTCAATAAGCTGCGGTGTTCCTGATCAGGAAAAGTCAAAGCATATAGCAATAACGCATCGAATAATGTGGTAAAACCATAAGAAATTAGTCATTATTGACCACATGCTTGTGCGTGTTAATAATTGCATTAATATTGTAACTTTGTGGGTTCGTAGAATTAAAAGGCCGAGTTGCAGAAATTAAAAATCTCCTTTATTTCCGTAGCAATACACCGTTCAATTCTCAGGTAGCAACATTACATCACACAATTGTCCAAACAGTGGCAGCTGATTACATTAGCTCTCGTTACAACAACACAGCTCACTCTGTTTTCTGCGCTTGCGAGTCGTCACGTCCTTAAGTACCTAATTCGTAACTCTAGATCTCTCTAAAGTCAGCCAGAAGCCGAACAATCTCTATCAGTCCAGAAATTTCCAAGTCATTCTATCACATTCTAGGAGCGTAACTTAATCTAAGCCGGCGAGGCCTTTACCTCTGTTATCGCTGCCCGCCGGTGCCCGCTTACACTATCACCGCTATCATTAACTGCTCAGCAAGGCTCATTACTACCATGACACTATATCCGCCGACTGTCCTCTTATTTGTGCCGAAACTTTTATGCCTGCTGCCGTGACACTGCTCCCTCCTCAAGGCTGGTCGTCCCGAACAGCGCCATCGTAGCGAGCCAGACGATCTAAGTGTACCACCGACATCTTCCCTCGGGGCACCTTCTGGATGCGGTAGACCACGTCGTTAATCCTCTTCACCACCTGGTACGGTCCTTGCCATGGTTGCTGGAGTTTCGGGCATCGTCCCTTGTTCCGGGTAGGTCGGTACAACCAAACTAGGTCACCCTGCTGGAACCCTTGGCTGATGGCTTGCCTGTGGTATCGGGTCTTCATGCGGTCGCTCGCCTTCTGGATGTTCTGACGAGCCATCTCATGCATGTCATGGGGATGGTCCACCAGGTTCTCCACATACTCGGGCTGCTTTGCGTCCGGGGGGCTTCCAAAAGCCAGATCACAGGGGAGGCGTAAATCTCGGCCGAATATTAAGCAGGCTGGCGTCATCCCAGTGGTGTCGTATATTGACGAGCAGTAGGCCAGTAAGAACAGTGGCACCTTTAAGTTCCAGTCTCGCTGATGGCTGGCCACGACCTTCCTCAGGTGTTCTTCTAAAGTTTTGATGTATCTCTCGACCATGCCGTCCGACTGTGGATGTAGGGGTGTGGTGCGCGTCTTGTTCACTCCAAGTCTTTCTAGTGCTTCCTTCATCAGGTTGGATTAAAAATTGGTGCCCTGGTCGCTGTGGAGCTCTAGCGGCACCCCAAATCGGCAGAACACTTGCTCCAAAAGGCAGTCTGTGTTTGTCTTCGCCTCCTGGTTCGGAATGGCAAACACCTCCGGCCACTTGGTGAAGTAGTCCACGGCAACCATTAGGTACTTGTTGCCTCGGTCGGACACGGGGAATGGTCCAGCTATGTCGACGGCGATCCTTTAGAATGGCGCTCCGACATTGTACTGCTGCATGTGACCCCGGCTCCTATTCTGGGGGCCACAACTCGCCGCGAACACATGACATTGACGGCACCATCTCTCAGCGTCTGCTCGGAGCCTCGGCCAGTAATAGCGCTGTCGAAATTTGTCGATCGTTCGGTTGGCTCCCAGGTGTCCTGAAGTACCGGCGTGCACTTCCTCCAAGACTTCCGGGACCCTTCTTCGGAGAAGTACCAACTGATCCCTCTGCGTCTTCCCATCAGGTGATTCCCATACCCGGAACAGCCGTCTTCGGACGGGGTTGAGGGAAGCCATTAAGTTTCCGGGTACTAGCCTGCTCAGCTAGTAGAAGGTGTGCTAGATCACCAGGCGGCCCCACCGAGGTCATATCGGTAGTCTTCACCTTGAGTGTTGACGCGCGTAAGTGGCGTATCCACTTCCGTTCCGTCTTGTGTCCCTAGGACCAGATGGGGGGGCTTGTTAGGAAACTAGGTGTTGCCCTAATGGAAAGCACCACGGAGGATGCCGGGCGCCCATGACGGGATAGCTCGGATAACTCCCTGGTTGAAAGAGGCCCGGGTCTTGTTCCTACGGGTTCAAGGCTAATGGGAGTAGAACCTCTGGACTCAACCCGGAACAGCCGTGGGAATCGGGTACGTCTTCGGACGGGGTTGAGGGAAGCCATTAATTCTCCCGGGTACTAGCCTGCAAAGCTAGTAGAAGGTGTACTAGATCACCAGGCGGCCCCACCGAGGTTTTTCGGTAGTCTTCACCTTGAATGTTGACGCGCGTAAGTGGCGTATCCACTTCCATCCCGTCTTGAGTCCATAGGACCAAATTGGGGGGGGGGCTTGTTAGTCTCTAGGTCTTGTCCAATGGAAAGCCCCACGAAGGACGCCGAGCGACCTTTGGGACAGGTCGGGTAACTTCCTGCTGGAAGGAGGCCCGGGTCCAGTTCCTACGGTTTCAGGAGTAATGGGAGTAGAACCTCTGGGCTAAACCCGGAACAGCACGCCCTCTCTTGTCTTCAATGAATCCCATTGGGCCCAGTACGACTAGTAGGTGGCGCTCCTCGGCGCGACGACCTCCCAGGTTGATCTCGTCCCTGACTCCACTTCTCTCAAGAGTGGCCCCAAGTCTGCGTGCGCCAGCTGCTCCCTCCTCCCAGATGTCCTTGGGCGCCGCCGTTGTCTGTACCGCGTTCGGGACTTCCGCGGCCCGTCCCTGGAGGCTGGCTATTAACTATGTGGCCTCTTCCTCTGGTGACCATTTGTTTTGCTTGGCCACTGCGTCAAACTGGCGGCGGAAGACTTCGAAAGTTGTCGCGCCGTCGTATTTAGGCGATTTGACGTGCGTAGATGTTGTGTCGCGTCCCGGCGCGTCGGCCTTCAAGTCCTTTAACTTCCTGCCGACGATCTCCTCTACCATGGCGTTCAGGGACTTGTTTTGCTGTCGGCCTTTCCCTCCAGGTTGTTAACGCGGTTCGCAAGGTCTTCGAGATCTTCCACTATGGCGTTCAGGGACTTGGCGTTACTGTCGGCCTTTTCCTCCAGGTCATTGAAGCGGTTCGCTCGTCCACTTCGCCCATTCGCTTGCCCAGCTCCGTCACGTCATCCCTCACGCCGGCCAACTGTTCCTCAAATTTGGCAGCGAGAACTTCGTTCGCCACCTTCATTTCCGTGGCCAGACTGTCGTTCGCAGCTCTCATTTCTGTGATTAATTCAGCCTTCATTGTGGTCAGGCTGTTGTTTATGGCTTCCATCTTCTCGGTAAGGTTATCATTAGCTGTCATTATTTGTTTCAGCTCTGCGGCCAGGTTGTTATTTGCCGCCTACGTCTTTGCTGTTAGTTCCGCGGCCAGGCTATTATTTGCCACTTCTGTTTTTGCAGTGAGGTTGTCATTCGCTGCTTTCATTTCCGAGGTGAGTTTGGCTTCCATTTCCACCATCGTCTCCAAAATCCTTCCCAATACAGTCTCAATGGAGGTAATATCTCGCTTCCAGACACCTGTTGTAACTTTGTGGGTTCGTAGAATTAAAAGACCGAGTTGCAGAAATTAAAAATCTCCTTTATTTCCGTAGCAATACACTGTCCAATTCTCACGTAACAACATTACATCACACAATCTTCCAAGGTCGATGACAACAACAAACAGTGGCAGCTGATTACATTAGCTCTCGTTACAACAACACAGCTCACTCTGTTTTCTGCTCTTGCGAGCCGTCACGTCCTTAAGTACCTAATTCGTATAACTCTAGATCTTTCTAAAGTCAGCCAGAAGCCAATCTCTATCAGTCCAGAAATTTCCAAATCATTCTATCACATTCTAGGAGCGTAACTTAATCTAAGCCGGCGAGGCCTTTACCTCTGTTATCGCTGCCCGTACTTGCACTAGTGCGGTGGCAAGCAAAACCTGCTGTGTGGATTTTGATTTAAAAGAACAGTATCTAGATGGCACGTCAATTGTTCTAGTAGAATCATTTGCAGGACTAGATGAATTTGCACGTGAAGCATTTTCTCTGTTACTATCATGAAGCCACTTGCTGTGAGTGGATGAGCCACAATTGCAGTATGAGGCACGATTACATTTACTTGATATGTGATTAGGAGCAAAGCAATTGGCACAAAGGCGCTTGGATTTAATGAAAGTCCAACGCTTATGCACATTAAGGTTTTTGTAGTCACCACAATTATGTAGCATGTGATTGCACTGACAAAATGGACATACACGATCACTCGTGGATAAGTAAAAGTGTTTACTGTCTCTGCTGTTGGGCTTAGAATAGTGCAAATCAGTCTTAGGCTTAACTACCGTCTTGTTACATGCAGTGTTAGCAAGCAATTCAAAAGAGTGTGCTCTTGCTTCTAAAAATTGCATAAGATCCTTCAAAGAAGGGAAGTTTCGAGAATCCATGTTACTCTCCCATTCTCTGCGTGTGGTGTCAGACAAATGTTCTAGGAGAATTTGTATTAAAATGATTTCATGCAAAGGCATTTCAAGTTTTAATGCTTCAATGGCATTCAAGTTATTTTGAAAATGGTTGAGCAAGGTACGTAGTTCATTTACTGTTTCCTTATGCATTACTGGTAGTGCTAATAATTCTTTTATATGAGCTGTAGCTATTAATCTTGTATTGTTATAGCGTGAGCATATGAGCTCCCATGCTACATAAAAATTTTCACCAGTGACAGGTATGTTCTGTATTAGTGAATGAGCTTGTCTCTTGAGAGAGGAAAGTAAGTAATGATATTTCTGAATAGCATCTAAAGCTTGGTTGTTTAACACTAAGCTTGTAAATGTGTCATAGAAATGTTTGAAATGAGTGACATCACCCTCAAATTTAGGTAATTGTATCACAGGCAGTTTGATAGCTTTAGCTGCTTGTGACGATTGCGACTGCACTGTGTGCTGCGAATGTCCAGATCCATTTTCTTGCTGTTCATGATCCTGTATTAATTCAGCTAACCTAGCCTTCAATTCGATGTAACTGTTTCTTGTTTCCTCCTCGTGTTCTGCATGCATATCTAATTCAGTTTCCGCTTCCACAAGAGATTCAATTTGAGTTTGAATAACTTCATATTTGTCCCAAATTTCACTTAAGTTATCGAAATTAGCTCTCAATATGAAAATGTTGACCTGTTCTGGTAATTCATCAAGAAATTTTCGAACAAAGGTAAATTTTCCTTTGATTATACCCCTTCTTTTGACAAGAGCTTTCAAATCCTGCTCCATATTGAATGGTTATGAGACTTGCTTAAAGGAGAGAAAGAAAGAAAAGGAATGTTCTGACCTGAAATGTGTTGCGATGCAGGGTTCTGCGTCGTTGCGAATGAAATGCTGATAATCTGCTGCGTAGATCCCGATGCCTGGCGTCCTAGGGCCCACTGATGTACATCCATGCAGAAGAAACTGTTGCGTTGCACAATAAATATCCGCCCGTGAAGGACCGATGTTCGAGTCGTGCTTAATTTAATTCGGAGGACCACCTTGATTTTAGCAGAAAACAAGGAAATTGATTTTGTGGACTGTACTCGATAGAGCTCTATTCATATCACTAGATAAATTTATTGCACACGCTACATTTATTATGTGAATAATCATGAAGAAGACAACAATACATTTAATATCTGAGATAAACTAAAAACGTTTTTACATTGGAACAAACACTGCACGCAGCCACACAACCAAGCACATCACATATCTCTACATGTCTCAAACATGTCTGCAACTAAAACGAAAGAAGAAGACTATTTTCATGCGCGCTGGCGAGTCACATGACCAGCTGGCCGCATAAACGGCGCCAAGTGAAATATTCATGCGCCTGCCAGAACAAATGACGATAATGGCGCAAACATACTGGGGCCCAAAAATCTGAACAGTTTTTTAATTTAACATAGGCACACTTTGAAAAATATCAGCGTTGTACTTGAAGTGACAGAGGACACAGTTTCACAATGGGACGCCTATATTCACCCTTAGAAGTTCGCACTGTAGCTACCTGCACTAAACCATCACCACCAGGATGAGTCTGGTACAGGGTTTATGTCGAATCGTATTGATGGATGACGAATTATGCCCCTCGTTGAGGTGACCATTTGGAACAGGGTTGAAGTGGTTTGGGTAGATTCCCAACGTCAATGGGTGATGGAGTAATTATATCCCTCGATGTGGCGACATTTTGGTGGATGGAATAGATGGTTCTTGAAGTCCCAGCTTACCTCGGCGTGACTTCAGTCGGTTGAGCAAGATATCTTCTTTTACAGGGGTGGTACGGCGGAAGGAAATTTTACGTAAAATGAGTAATCATTTTTCTCTGTATTAAATAATGTAGAAACTTTTATTTCCTTACTTCAATCAACACCAGTTCGAACAAAATGTATGATACAACATTTATAACACTATTCTTACACAAGATTCACTTGATGTGACGCGTTTATATCTGGATGCGTGCAAGAATCAAAAGTTTTATACGGTTGTTCACTACCGTGTATAATAATTAAATTGTGTGTCTTCTAGCGATGATATTTAATGTAAAGATTATCTAGTTATACTCGATGATTGTTACGAGAATAGACTTATATATTCTTCCGCACACAACGGCGTTTAAGAAGAGAATTTTACATCCGTTCACGGTGACTGTTAGGAGAAGAATCACCAGTTCATCTTCTTCTACACATTAGCATTTCGCTAATAATTCGACCCCCCTAGAGGAATATTGAATATCCTCCATGGGAACGTAAAATCTTTTATATCTGATTGGTCCACGTTTTACGATATACGTGTCACACCAATCCCAAATAAGTTTGTTATTCAACATTTTTGTGACGTCATTTCCACTTACATAGCTTCTCTGTGCATGACTCACTCTACTTAACCTCACATAATACAATATTTGAAACTCTTTGGGGACAACATAAAATAACTGTTTCAGATGCCCCTCTTCAGAATATATGGAAAATTAACTTAAATCTTCCAATAATATTGTTCCATATATTCTAAAGAATGCCCCAATAATTAAACATTATTACAACAATGAACAATTAATACAATTTAAAATAACAATATAAAATCAGAAATTATTCGAACACAATAATAATAAACAAAACATTTTTCAGTAATTCATAAACATATTATTTTTTTTTTTTAATCATTTGTTCTGGTGAGTGTCAAGGCTTTTGAATGGTTTTAAAAGAGTTTTGTGATATTTTCCTATCATTTTATTATCATTGTCTCTTAATTCGTACGTATGATCCCCAAATTTTCTTACTATTTTATATGGACCTTTATATAACAAATTCATTCTCCAATAGGATTTGATTTTAGAACTGGAGATATTAAATGTCTTTACTAGAACTTTATCATTTATTTCAGGATTCCATTTCGCTCCTTTTCTTTGTATCTTTGATAATCTTTTCTCTGCTTTTTCTTTTATTCTTCGAAATGCTTCAGCACACTTTTCTTCTTCATTCAATTCCATTTCATCTACTTTTAAGGTTGTCGGTGCTTTTATTACTAGAGGTTCAGGTTGTAGTCCAGTCATTAATTCGATTGGTGAAAATTTGGTAGTAGAGCTTGGGGTATTGTTAATGATTTTCTCGATAATATGGCAGTATTTGTACCAGCCTCGGTGGTTAGATTGACACAGAATTCTGAAATACAAGCCTAAATCACGCATCACTCTCTCGCAAGGATTTCCTTGGGGAAAATATGCTGAAAAGTAATACATCTTAATATTATTGTTCTTCATCTCTGAAGTAAACAATTTACTCCGGTGAACCGTTGCGTTGTCTGATAATATTGCCTTTATTGGCCCATACTTTGGTATCCAATCTTTTAAAATTTTATTTACGCACGTTCTGCTTTTGATATTTTGTACAGGATAAATTTTTACGAATTTAGAAAAAATATCAAACATTACAAAAATGTATTTGCAATTGTGTTGACTAGCTGGCATTTCTCCATGAGCATCAATAGCAACTAGTTCGTTCTTTCTAATCCTGATGATAGTTTGAGGTTCAAAATCATATCTGACGTTTATTGGTTTAGCTTTCTGACACAATTCACATGTTGAAATTAATTTCCTAACCTTCTTGTCAATATGTTTAATGTACAATTGTTCTTTTACAGTCATAGCAGTTTTTTCACATCCTGAATGTACTAAATTTTGATGAAAAGAATTTATTACATTTTCTTCCAAACTACTCGGAACTATCACTTTCCATTTTCGTATTACATCCCCATGTAATTTGTAAAGAATACCATTTTTCTTTGCTATGTTACAATTTATATTTTCTCCAATTTCTGGAACTTGTTGTAGCAATAAAGACAATTTTGGATCATTTTGTTGGGTTTCCGAAATATTCTTAAACTTTTGGGTTAGGTTTTTATTCCATTTAAAATTTAATTCGAACAATTTAATCTCATGATGTGGATGTGATAACGTTTCTGGGATTTCCCCTTCCAATCTTAGTCTTGATAATAAATCACTAAATATGTTTTCTTTTCCTGGAATGTGCCTAATCTCAATATCATACGAAGTAATTTCATGAATATAACGAGATATTTTTGAGCTAGTTAATTTACATTTCTTTATAAATGATAAACTAATGTGATCTGTATACACAATAACTTTGGTATTGTATACATATTGCCGAAATTTTTGTAAAGCAAAATATATAGCTCCAATTTCCAATTCGGTTATGCAAGCATTAGCTTCTATTTTGTGCAATGCTCTGGAAGCAGTAGCAATTACGTGATTATTTCCAGATACATCAATCTGCGTTAGTACAGCTGCATAAGCTTGAATGCTAGCATCAGAATATATATTGAATGGTTGATTTTGAATGGGTCTTTCCAAAAGAATGGCATTTTTAAATAATTCTTTCACGTTTTGAAAAGCCTGTTCATGTTCTTCAGTCCATTTCCAAATTGAATTTTCCTTAAGAAGTTCCCTCAAAGGACTAAGCTCTTTGGCATAATTTATAACGAACCTACTCTCATATTGTAGTATTCCCATAAATCTTCTTAATTGCTTGATGTTCTTTGGTGGAGGGATAGCTTCAATCGATTTGATTCTTTCTGGATTCGGTGTCATGCCTTTTTCAGATATAATATAACCTAGAAATTCAATCTCTTTGGCAATAGATTGCGATTTATCCAGATTTATTGTCATACCAGTTTCAGAAAATTTTGTAAATATATAATTTAGATGTGATATATGGTCGTCGAAATTTTGATCAAAAATAAGAAAATCATCAATATATTGTAGAGCGAAATTTTCTATGGTATCTCCGAAAATATTATGTAACGCTCGAAGTAATGCACTTCCGCTAGTGGATAATCCAAAACCACATGTTTTGAATTGGTATATTTTTCCTCCAAAATTGAATCCTGTGTATTTTCGAACAGATTCATCTAGTGGTATCTGCCAATACGATGAAACCAAATCTAATTTTGAAAAATATTTTCCACGTCCTAATTTTGATAATGCCTCATCAACTCCAAGAGGTCTGAAATGATCGGGTTGTGTTAGTGAGTTTATCTTTCTTGCGTCAATCGTCATACGCAGTGTTCCGTTCGATTTATGTACCCAACACAAAGGATGTAGGTAAGGCGAATTAGAAATCTCTATAATTCCATTTTCTAGCATATCGTTTATTACTTCAGATGCTTGTTGTCTAATAGCGATAGGCACAGATCTACTTTTATGAGTATAAGGAGCAATGTCGTTCACCTTAAATGTATGTATGTACTTATTACACAATCCAGGTTTCGTACTAAAAACGTTCCTGTTCTTTAGTATACATAACCTCAACTGTTCTCTTTGCGCGTGATTTAAATTGTATGTTTTCCCTAACTTTTCTTTCAAAGTTCTTTGGAATATCATTTCTTCCTCTTCTTGTTTTCGCTCGGTGTCGGTATTTAATGTGTTTATTTGGCAACAATGATCTCCAAGGTCAAACGTCTCATTTTCTTTATTATTTAAAAGTAAATTTTCTTTACCACTATCATCTTCTTCATTATTAATTATATCTTCTTCGTATAATATTATATTTTCTACAAAAAACCTATCATTATTTATACTATCCTTCTCATCCTCTTTTAATATAATTTCTTCTAACAAATTTATTTTTATTACTTCATTATCTCCTTTGACCTTCATTTCATGTTTTTCGAAATCTATCACACTTTGCCAACCATACAATACATCATTGCCAATAATATCACGAGCTAAGTTTGGTATTACCAATACGATAAAATTGAAATTCCAATAATCTATTCGCGCAGGAATTAACGCTTGATATTTAACTTTATCTTTCTTTTTCCCAATAGCTGTGCTACAGTATACATTACACACGTTTAAATATTCAATCCTAAACTTGGATAGTAATTCCTTGAATAAGTTCTCACTTATTACTGATGAACTAGCTCCTGTGTCTATCAATACTTTATATTCGCTATCGCCTATACGAAGGTTAATCTGAGGTGGATTTACTAATTCCCGATCTTTACTTCTGGAGAGAGTGAGCTTATCTTCTGGTAAATTTTGAATTTTGATTTTGCCCTGTGTCATTTCTACCGAACCACTTTCCAAGGCACAAAATGATTTGGTACTCAGTTTTCCGCATTCGTGCGGTCGGTAGTTACACTAGCAGTTGGGTTGGTACTATCGTTATTTATTTCTCTTTCTATTCCCTGAGTCTGTGTCCTTTCTAGGTTATTGTCTGCCCTTTCAAACCTAGGACCCCCAAAATCTCTTAATGAAGAGTTTTCAATGCTAGTTCCTCTTTCTCTACTTTGATAACCTGTTCTTAGGTTATTTCCCCTGTAAAACCTCAGTTGATTCACCTGATTACTCCTCATATTTCCCACAGGTTGGTTATTATTATAATTCCTCCTAGGAGTATTTGGAATTCTCCTTCCTATACCTGGCACTACCGATTCATATGTCTTTCTGGGGTTGTACTCTCTTCGTTCATAGTTGTCTCTTGAACGTGCCCCGCCCCAATTTTGGTTAAAACTATTTTGGTTTTGGTTAGTATGGTTGTGATTTTCCCCGAATGTTGGTCTTACTTCCTGTCTATTTACTTGCTTTTCTTCTATATGAGTCTTGTCAGGATCAACTTGACTATGAGTAGAATCAGAATTAAGGTTATGAGCCTCATATTCTGACAATAACTCAATCACATCAGTAAAGTCGACGGGCTTAGCCACAATTAGGTGGTTTCTAATGTGTGGTGGATAATGTCGTATTAGCATATTCACGATCTCGGTTTCTGACATATCTGGATTCACAAGTTTGCTTTTGTTAGCAAGTTTTAGGAAATATTCAGTCATGGACACACCCTTCCTGAACTCGAATTTACCAATGGCCAGTTCGACTTTAATTCTTCTCTGTCTTTCTGGACCCCAGAACCTATTTATAAACACGTTCCTAAACATACTATACGTTTCATGTGATGCTAATGTTAACCTCAGCCATTCTAAAGCATTTTTCTTCAAACACCTTTTAACAATCATCATCCTAAATTCATTTGGAATCTTTTTAATTTTAAAATATTCTTCTAATTCCTTTAGAAATATTTTGGGATTGTCTCCCGATTCTTCTTCGAAAGTAGGTGGACTTATGTCATGCAACAAATAATTTGTACAATTTGTGTTACCTTGACTGTGTAACTGTGTATTTGTGTGCATGTTTTGTATTTGTCTATTACCATTTACTTCACAATCAGGTGACAAAGATTCTGTATCGTCACTCTCCAAATAATTCTCTAAGTTTTGTACAATATTACCTGAATTACCAGGTAAGTCAATACATGTAATATTCTTAGATTTTATTACCCTCTGGTTCTCAGAAATTTTGCTTGCCTGTAATGCAATCACAACTTGATTCAGCTTGCTAATGTTTTCTTTCTCTCTCTCAAAACTTTCCTGTGCCAAATCTATTCTTGTAATCATTTCACTATTCAACTTACTGACTTCATCATATTTAACTTTTAGTTCATCTTGTTGTGTTTGCACCTCAGTAGCAATTAGTTTAACATCATTTCTGATACTATTTACCTCTCTTACAAAATTATTCTGTATTTCAATATTTTCCACATGGTATTTCCGTGAATTATCTAATAAGACTACATCTATTTCTTGTCTTATTCTATTCTCTAATTCCCCTATTTCTATTTTTTGTTTTTCTACAAATTCTACTTGTTGTTGCTTAAGGATTTCTGACTCCTTAGCCAATTCACTTCTTATATCTTTTACTACATTTTCCTGACTTATTTTCATTTCCTGAAACATCTCTTTTAACCTAGACATTTCTCCATCATGAGATTCTATTTTCTGTTTTAAAGATTTTATGCCTTCTCTACACTCTTCTCTTCCCTTCTCAATTTCATTTCTTAGGTTACCTAAACCTTGATCTATCCTAGCTTCTAATTTCTCTGAACTTTGATCTACTTTAGCATTTAAATTATCCATTTTAGCATCAAAATTACTCATCATTTTCTCTAATATGTCTATTATCATTTCATTATCTTTACTCTGCATAATTTCTGTTCTACTTGTTCCTGCATCATCACTAATCATTCCTTCCACTACTTCCCTGACTTCTTGTATTTCTGCTCTCTTATCACTAACTAGTCTTTCCACTCCTTCCCCAACATTTTTATTCTTATTGTCTGTTAATTTTTTACCTTCCATTTTAGGTAATATTTTTCCCTTTCTTAATAACATAAAAAATGAAAATTATAATTTTGCCACTTTTTCTATTAATTATCTATTAAGATTTTTCCGTACTCACTTTTCTTCTTTCTCCTTTCTTGATTCGAAGTTACCTGTCCATTACACTATTTATTCTCCTGTGGTGTAATCCTCCTTCTGCCTATTCGAGCCCCACGTTGGGCGCCATTTGGTACAGGGTTTATGTCGAATCGTATTGATGGATGACGAATTATGCCCCTCGTTGAGGTGACCATTTGGAACAGGGTTGAAGTGGTTTGAGTAGATTCCCAACGTCAATGGGTGATGGAGTAATTATATCCCTCGATGTGGCGACATTTTGGTGGATGGAATAGATGGTTCTTGAAGTCCCAGCTTACCTCGGCGTGACTTCAGTCGGTTGAGCAAGATATCTTCTTTTACAGGGGTGGTACGGCGGAAGGAAATTTTACGTAAAATGATTAATCATTTTTCTCTGTATTAAATAATGTAGAAACTTTTATTTCCTTACTTCAATCAACACCAGTTCGAACAAAATGTATGATACAACATTTATAACACTATGCTTACACAAGATTCACTTGATGTGACGCGTTTATATCTGGATGCGTGCAAGAATCAAAAGTTTTATACGGTTGTTCACTACCATGTATAATAATTAAATTGTGTGTCTTCTAGCGATGATATTTAATGTAAAGATTATCTAGTTATACTCGATGATTGTTACCAGAATAGACTTATATATTCTTCCGCACACAACGGCGTTTAAGAAGAGAACTTTACATCCGTTCACGGTGACTGTTAGGAGAAGAATCACCAGTTCATCTTCTTCTACACATTAGCATTTCGCTAATAATTCGACCCCCCTAGAGGAATATTGAATATCCTCCATGGCAACGTAAAATCCTTTATATCTGATTGGTCCACGTTTTACGATTACGCGTCACACCAATCCCAAATAAGTTTGTTATTCAACACTTTTGTGACGTCATTTCCACTTACATAGCTTCTCTGTGCATGACTCACTCTACTTAACCTCACATAATACAATATTTGAAACTCTTTGGGGACAACATAAAAAAACTGTTTCAAGTCTCGGTGATGATTCCAAGTTCCCAATGCAGAGGAGATGAATTGTCTTCCATTAGCAGGACCATGGTGTCTGCCTTAAGATTTTCACTGGAACTGGACCACTTTTGCCTCTGCTGGAGTGAATGTAGATAGTCGGTTGACCACCGCCGCCACAGATGTTGTAGACGATCTTGGAGCTGTTGCCATTTCTGTAACTGATTCAGATTGTCAGAACAACGTGATGGTATGGAAGTTAATGGTTCTCCAATGAGGAAATGACCTGCAGAAAGGTATGAAGTATCAAAAGGATCATCAGTAAGGCGTAGCAATGGACGGGAGTTCAAGCAAGCCTCAATTTGAATTAGTAATGTGGTTAATTGTTCATAGGTCAGTACTTGTGTACCCATTACTCTACGAAGATGATATTTCATAGATTTCACTGCAGCCTCATGTAGTCCTCCAAAGAGGGGTTAGCTGGGTGGTATAAAATGCCATGTGCATTCATTAGATGACGCGTAGTCTTGTACAATCTCTTGGTGCTTACGAGATGGCAAAATTAGTCTAAGTTCTCTAAGGTTGATGTTAGCACCTATAAAATTTGTGCCATTGTCATTTAGAATCTCTTTACACAATCCTCGTCTAGCTGTAAACCTTCGTAAGGCAGCAACAAGAGCATCAGAAGTCATGTCTGAAACCAACTCAATGTGAATTGCCTTTGTGGATAAACAGACAAAGATAGCTATGTAGGCCTTCACCTGACTCTTGCTGCGAGGCGAGCCATAACGTAGGAAGAATGGACCAGCGTAATCAACTGCAACTCGTAGGAAGGGTCTCGCTGGAGTCACTCTGTAGGTAGGTAGTTTGCCAATTAATTGTTGAGGTCCCTTGGCCTTGAGTTTGAAGCACGGCGGGCACTTGTGTAGGACTGGCTTAAGAGTTTCTCCTATTCTCGGTATCCAATACCGTTGTCGAAGAGAAGAGGTAAATAGCTGATTGGAAGCATGCAGATGTTTAACATGATCACTTTCAATAATTAGCTTGGTAAGATGATGCTTATGAGGTAAGATGAGCTGATGTCTTGACTGGAAGGGAATTTCAGCCTTGTCAATTCTTCCCCCTACTCGGAGTAAACCTTCATTGTCGACAAATGGATGCAAAGATTTCAATGAGCTTTTAGTAGGAACGTGTCCTTTATCATTATGTTCTGTTAGCTCTGTGATATAAGCTGATTGTTGAGAAAGTTTAATGCAGCAGTGCAAGGACTGTTGAAGCTCAAGTACTGAGAGAGGGCATTGCGGTCTCGTGTTGCTGTTTCTACAGTTGAATGCAAGTCTTAGCATGTATGCTGTCACTCTCTGCTGGCGCAACAATTTTGAAAAACGAGAAATGATATCATCACTTTCTGTAGTGACCATCAAGCATGCAGTAGTGCGTTGCTCAGTGGCATCTTGAATATCTAATCGTTTGGGTTGTTCTGGCCAAGATGCAAAGGGTTGTGAGATCCAATCAGGACCTTTCCACTACAAGTCATTTGAGGCAAGAGGTTCAGTTGAAACTCCTCTCGAAATGAGATCTGCTGGATTATTTTGTGTAGCTACATATCGCCAGGCAGCAGTTTCTGATAACTCTTGTATTTGTGAAACTCTGTTGGCTACAAAAGTCTTCCATTTGTGTGGGTTGGATTTAATCCATGCTAGAATAATCATAGAGTCCGTCCATAGATAGTTCTGTGAAGTCTGCAGCTTAAGGTTAGCTAGAACCTTGTAAAGTTTAGCGAGTAGTAAAGCACCACAAAGTTCGAGCCGAGCAATGGTTTGTTTCTTTAATGGTGCAAACTTGGATTTGGAGCAAAGAAGTCTGGTTTTCACTTCATTGCAGCTGTTCATAGAATGAAGATAAATACAGGCACCGTAAGCCTTTTCTGAGGCATCGCAAAACCTATGTATTTGTATGTCACTTAATGTACCTGTGATTAGGACGTCTCTTGGAATAGGTATAGCATGAATGATGGACAATGTCTCGCAGAAATTTAGCCATTGTTGGATGAGGTGAGATGGTATCAATTCATCCCAACCGAGTTTTTCCAACCAAAGAGATTGTAGAAACATCTTGGCATTTATGACAATAGGACTCACTAGGCCTAAAGGAACAAAAATAGATGATATGACAAAGTATGCTTCGTTTGGTGTAGCTAGAATTTAGATTATCCTGAAGAGATGGATTGTCTTGTATCTGGAATTGATCTGTTCCAGGATGGCAGAGGAGACCAAGAGCATGCGCATTTTCACTGCTATCCAATGAAAGTGGAAGTTGTGTCTCTCTGTGTTCCGGTGGAATGGATTTTAAAATATCTTCATGATTAGAACACCATTTCCTAAGTGGGAATCCACCACTGTCTAACATCTGAAGTAGCTGCTTCTGAATATGTAAAGCTTGCTGTAGATCATTATGACCACATAAGCAATCATCTACGTAGGATTCACGGATAGCTTGAGATGCTAGTGGATATTTAGCCTCTTCCTCTGAAGCTAGTTGATGCAAAGTCCTTATGGCCAAAAAGGATGCAGGTTTGGTACCATATGTGACTGTAGTAAGAGCGTAGTCCTTGATAGGTTCATCTTTGCTTTCTCGCCATACTATTCTTTGGAGATCTTGATCATCAGAATGCATTTTCACTCGCCTGTACATCTTAGAAATGTCACCTGAGAATGCATAGCGATAAGTTCTGAAGCGTAAAATTATGGAGATAACGTCATCCTGAATAGTAGGACCCAACTTCAGCACATCATTCACGGATAGTCCTGAAGATGACTGCGCAGATGCATCAAATACAACTCTGGTGAGAGTAGTAGTAGACAAAGGTTTGAAAATTGCATGATGCGGAATATAGTAACAAGGTTCGCCTTCCTCTGGTGCTGACACTTGCTTCATGTGCCCCATGGATTCATATTCAGAGAGAAATTGAGTGTAATCTTCTTTAAGTCTGATGTAGTTTTGAAGACGTCGTTCTAAGTGCATAAAGCGATTGATGGCTTGCTGTCTAGATACACCTAAGCGATTTTTGCCCTCCTTGACGGGTAGACGAACTGTAAAGCTACCATCGGCATTACGAGTGGCTGTTTTTACATAGTATTCTTCACACTCCTTTTCCTCCTTAGTAAGAACATGCTGAGGAAATTCTTCCAAATCCCAGAAACGTCTTAACTGTGTGTCAGGGTTATCAGCGCTGATGAAGAAATTATACTGAGGCGAAGACTTAGCCTTGTACTTGTATGATGACCTTGGAATAGGGCCTGATATTATTCAACCGAGGGCTGTGCTGGTTAGTATAGGATGTCCTTGTTTCTTTAAGGTTTTCCTATGCAATAACTCGAAGAATAAGGAACTTCCGATTAGAATTTCAACTTCATCAGGAATGTTGAACCTAGGATCTGATAATGGAATGCTAGAAGGAATATTCCAGTTGCACAAATTGATATGTGTGGAAGGTAGTTTTCCTGTTATACGAGGAAGTACTAGACATTCAATTTTAGTCTTAAAATCACGTACCATAGATTTCAGATTGACCTGAACATAGTGAGTGGCCGTAGAAATGGTGCCATTTATACCATTGATAGGCGTATCAGCTGTCACCTTGTTAAGCTGTAAGCGCTTCGCGAGATCTGCAGTTATGAAATTGGATTGACTGGCAGAGTCGAGGAGTGCTCTACATTGTATGAGATTGCCATATCTGTCTTCCACGTGCGCTAGTGCGGTGGCAAGAAAAACCTGCTGTGTGGATTTTGATTTAAAAGAACAGTAGCTAGATGGCGCGTCAATTGTTCTAGTAGAATCATTTGCAGGACTAGATGAAGTTGCACGTGAAGCATTTTCTCTGTTACTATCATGAAGCCACTTGCTGTGAGTGGATGAGCCACAATTGCAGTATGAGGCACGATTACATTTACTTGATATGTGATTAGGAGCAAAGCAATTGGCACAAAGGCGCTTGGATTTAATGAAAGTCCAACACTTATGCACATTAAGGTTTTTGTAGTCATCACAATTATGTAGCATGTGATTGCACTGACAAAATGGACATACACGATCACTCGTGGATAAGTAAAAGTGTTTACTGTCTCTGCTGTTGGGCTTAGAATAGTGCAAATCAGTCTTAGGCTTAACTACCGTCTTGTTACATGCAGTGTTAGCAAGCAATTCAAAAGAGTGTGCTCTTGCTTCTAAAAATTACATAAGATCCTTCAAAGAAGGGAAGTTTTGAGAATCCATTTTACTCTTCCATTCTCTGCGTGTGGTGTCAGACAAATGTTCTAGGAGAAGTTGCATTAAAATGATTTCATGCAAAGGCACTTCAAGTTTTAATGCTTCAATGGCATTCAAGTTATTTTGAAAATGGTTGAGCAAGGTACGTAGTTCATTTACCGCTTCCTTATGCATTACTGGTAGTGCTAATAAATTTTTTATATGAGCTGTAGCTATTAATCTTGTCTTGTTATAGCGTGAGCATATGAGCTCCCATGCTACATCAACATTTTCACCAGTGACAGGTATGTTCTGTATTAGTGAATGAGCTTGTCCCTTGAGAGAGGAAAGTAAGTAATGATATTTCTGAATAGCATCTAAAGCTTGGTTGTTTAACACTAAGCTTGTAAATGTGTCATAGAAATGTTTGAAATGAGTGACATCACCCTCAAATTTAGGTAATTGTATCACAGGCAGTTTGATAGCTTTAGCTGCTTGTGATGATTGCGACTGCACTGTGTGCTGCGAATGTCCAGATCCATTTTCTTGCTGTTCATGATCCTGTATTAATTCAGCTAACCTAGCCTTCAATTCGAGGTAACTGTTTCCTGTTTCCTCCTCGTGTTCTGCATGCATATCTAATTCAGTTTCCGCTTCCACAAGAGATTCAATTTGAGTTTGAATAACTTCATATTTGTCCCAAATTTCACTTAAGTTATCGAAATTAGCTCTCAATATGAAAATGTTGACCTGTTCTGGTAATTCATCAAGAAATTTTCGAACAAAGGTAAATTTTCTTTTGATTATACCCCTTCTTTTGACAAGAGCTTTCAAATCCTGCTCCATATTGAATGGTTATGAGACTTGCTTAAAGGAGAGAAAGAAAGAAAAGGAATGTTCTGACCTGAAATGTGTTGCGATGCAGGGTTCTGCGTCGTTGCGAATGAAATGCTGATAATCTGCTGCGTAGATCCCGATGCCTGGCCTCCTAGGGCCCACTGATGTTCATCCATGCAGAAGAAACTGTTGCGTTGCACAATAAATATCCGCCCGTGAAGGACCGATGTTGGAGTCGTGCTTCATTTAATTCGGAGGACCACCTTGATTTTAGCAGAAAACAAGGAAACTGATTTTGTGGACTGTACTCGATAGAGCTCTATTCATATCACTAGATAAATTTATTGCACACGCTACATTTATTATGTGAATAATCATGAAGAAGACAACAATACATTTAATATCTGAGATAAACTAAAAACGTTTTTACATTGGAACAAACACTGCACGCAGCCACACAACCAAGCACATCATATATCTCTACATGTCTCAAACATGTCTGCAACTAAACCGGAAGAAGCAGACTATTTTCATGCGCGCTGGCGAGTCACATGACCAGCTGGCCGCATAAACGGCGCCAAGTGAAATATTCATGCGCCTGCCAGAACAAATGACGATAATGGCGCAAACATACTGGGGCCCAAAAAACTGAACAGTTTTTTAATTTAACATAGACACACTTTGAAAAATATCAGTGTTGTTCTTGAAGTGGCAGAGGACACAGTTTCTCAATGGGACGCCTATATTCACCCTTAGAAGTTCGCACTGTAGCTACCTGCACTAAACCATCACCACCAGAATGAGTCTCGGTGATGATTCCAAGTTCCCAATGCAGAGGAGATGAATTGTCTTCCATTAGCAGGACCATGGTGTCTGCCTTAAGATTTTCACTGGAACTGGACCACTTTTGCCTCTGCTGGAGTGAATGTAGATAGTCGGTTGACCACCGCCGCCACAGATGTTGTAGACGATCTTGGAGCTGTTGCCATTTCTGTAACTGATTCAGATTGTCAGAACAACGTGATGGTATGGAAGTTAATGGTTCTCCAATGAGGAAATGACCTGCAGAAAGGTATGAAGTATCAAAAGGATCATCAGTAAGGCGTAGCAATGGACGGGAGTTCAAGCAAGCCTCAATTTGAATTAGTAATGTGGTTAATTGTTCATAGGTCAGTACTTGTGTACCCATTACTCTACGAAGATGATATTTCATAGATTTCACTGCAGCCTCATGTAGTCCTCCAAAGAGGGGTGAGCTGGGTGGTATAAAATGCCATGTGCATTCATTAGATGACGCGTAGTCTTGTACAATCTCTTGGTGCTTGCGAGATGGCAAAATTAGTCTAAGTTCTCTAAGTTTGCTGTTAGCACCTACAAAATTTGTGCCATTGTCATTTAGAATCTCTTTACACAATCCTGGTCTAGCTGTAAACCTTCGTAAGGCAGCAACAAAAGCATCAGAAGTTATGTCTGAAACCAACTCAATGTGAATTGCCTTTGTGGATAAACAGACAAAGATAGCTATGTAGGCCTTCACCTGACTCTTGCTGCGAGGCAAGCCATAACTTAGGAAGAATGGACCAGCGTAAACAACTGCAACTCGTAGGAAGGGTCTCGCTGGAGTCACTCTGTAGGTAGGTAGTTTGCCAATTAATTGTTGAGCTCCCTTGGCCTTGAGTTTGAAGCACGGCGGGCACTTGTGTAGGACTGATTTAAGAGTTTCTCCTATTCTCGGTATTCAATACCGTTGTCGAAGAGAAGAGGTAAATAGCTGATTGGAAGCATGCTAAAGTTTAACATGTTCACTTTCAATAATTAGCTTGGTAAGATGATGCTTATGAGGTAAGATGAGCTGATGTCTTGACTGGAAGGGAATTTCAGCCTTGTCAATTCTTCCCCCTACTCGGAGTAAACCAAGTGAAATATTCATGCGCCCGACAGAACAAATGACGATATTGGCGCAAACGCTTGGAAATCAATAGTGTGTCAGCAATATAAACATGAATTTGGTTTCGAATTTATAACAGTTTCATTCGTTATAGTTACACATCTCGTAATGTACATTTCTTTCTTCCATCATTTAGTAATTTAAATATATGATCATTATATGAAATAATTGTTTGGGAACAGATCGATAGCCTTGGGATGTAAATAAGTCACTTCCTGCCCTTTAAGATCTGAATCTATGGGCACCAATCACAATGAGTGAAACTAAATCCAGATCTAGATTCAGATTCCACCCCAGTGCACCTGCACCTATCCGAGAACTTCAGGAGAGTACTCAGGACAAACGCAAACGAAAACTCTGCATGTGTATTGGAATACACATTCAAGAATCGAATACATCGATTTTTTGTATTCGATTTCAGCCATCACTACATAGTAGCATTATTAATATGTGTTAACACATCTGTTGTCATAGTAATTTGTTTGTTTGCCACTATGGGAATAGTTGATTTTCTGTGGCTACACGTTGGCAGTGACCAAGATAGAAAACTTCAGAAATAAATACTCGAAGTAATCGATCGTAAACTTACTTAACCAATCTTACCAGTCTAAGACACTGTTATTTGTGACTGCAGTTTGCTAGCTTCTTTTAAGAGGAGGAATGGGAGAATGTGAGCATACAAAGTTACGTTATAACAACAAACTAGAGAACTATTTAAACATGCGTGAAGCAGGCAAGTAAATGTTTCCCATCTCAATTAGACATACCTACAGTAACATAAGATGAAGAATATTACTTAGGTAGGTCATAGAAATGAGTAAAAGCATAAAAGTTGCCACTGTTTCAAATTTTTTAACCGTAGTATGAGGAGTATTTATGCTTATATTCAAATTAAAACTTTTTCGGGAGAAAACAACTATCGCGTAGCTTTTATGTAGTTATTTAAGTGTACCCTCTTTATTAAGTGGTTTTGTTATTCTAAGTGACAAACTCATTGCGACTCAAAATCTTGGACGTTCTTTACCACCGAATTGCGCGCGTTTCAGTGTTGCATCTAACCTGTGCTTCTAACGTTACACATACAAACATGACGCTACGAAACATCGCCATATGCTGGCCTAATCGCTGGTTCACTTAAGTAAATGTTCATTTTCTATTTTATTATATTTATTCTCTTTCGGTGTACTTTGTTTCTGTTACGTTCTCTGAAATACAAGAGACTTTAACAATTGGAGTGTTAAGTTTTTAAAAGCAAATCAAATTAGGTTATATCTGTCACATTTATTATGTTTCCTTAAACACGCACATAGGCCGGTACTATCGCTAACGCTTGTGTAGAAAATGTAAGGACCCAGGTAGTAAAGGATGTCCAAATATCCAGATAAAATAAAAATGAAATGCATTTCCAGTAGTTCCAGACAGGCTTAAACATTGTAGTTGTATAAAGTGGTATAGAATTTCATCCAGAGCTTTGGGCCGCACCGTGGTTCAGTGGTTAGACCGCTTGGCTCTCACCAAGACGGCCCGGGTTCGATCCCAGGCGACTGCAAAGTGACAATTGTGGTGGACAACACGGCGCAGGGGCGGGTTTTCTCCGGGATCTCCCCCGTCATCTCATTCCACCGGTGCTCCATCTTCATCTCATGTGTCATCAGTGTCATCGCCTGCGGTGCCGTATGTAGTAAAAGCGGGCGTTAAACACTACACATATATCATATATACCCAGAGCATTTAATATAAATTTCCATTTCTAGTAACAGATGTACTGAAGGGTGTAATGATAATTTAGACTGTTTTGGTAAATAATTTTCACATTATAGTTTCTCTTGTTTGAGGCAGCAAGCTTCTAACTTTTCTATTAGGAATGTTTTTTCTCGCATTTTGAATAGATAAAAGCAGGGATACCTCTGAAGGGGAAATAGTCTCACCTAGACTTTCTACTTCATTATACCTATCTCAGTTCTGACATAGTTGTGCCACAATGATTGTGGTAGATAGCATGTAATAGATATTGTAAAAATGTTGACATACCATGCGTTTATTGTTTGGTAATGATTCGGAGATCTTTGCAGCTACAAGACTGTCATTGAACTGTAATTTAGTAACATTTAAATGTAATGTTGCGATTAGTTTGGCATCGGTTATTCTTGATCTGCTTTTATTTTTATTATTCATAACTGAAAAGAGCATTATCTACCGAGATCTACCAAGCATACAAGAGATTAGAACACAAATGTACACCTGCTAGTTTCCTACTGCTGTGCATCCTGCAAGTCAATGATGGCAGTAATTTGTAATTTATTTGTCATCTTTCCTTTTACATCATCAAATGAAAATACAAAGTCAAGATTACAATTATAAAATCCATACTGGAAAATATAATATATTTCTAAATCCTGAAAATCCTACCATGTTGCTTGCCATTGATCCCCATACACCTAACTCTAGGTTTTTGTGTATTGGAGGTCCTCTACTCCTTTTTACACTTTTGCCATTTCACCTATCCTAATCTACATTTTTCTCTTAATTGTTCTTAGCCATTTCTCTTTAACTTTCCCTAAATAATTCCCTATATTTCCCCTGTTCTTTTCCCCTTTTACTGAAAAAATTTTTCTAATTACTACTTCGCCCCCCAAATTGTCCCATTTACGTAGTCAGGTCTGCTCTCTCCATATCTTTGTTTGACAAGGAAGTCTGCATTCTCATCTGCACACAAAGGACATTTATTTTGCTCCCTCTCTTGACCTATACCTTTCAAGTTTCTCACTCCTGTTCTCGCTCTAACTTATTACATATGTCTATATATCCTTTCCTCCCCCAGGTTGTTTTTATTTCTCTATATAACCTCAGTGAGCTTTTGTCACTTGTCTTGTCTGTCAATATCCTCTAATTTTAACTTCTTTCCAGAAGCCTCTATACCCATACTCTGCATTTATCCAAGAATGACCCATACCTATCTGCTTCAACATGTGCTCAAGACCCTCCCCAGTTACTTCTTCTTTGAATATGAAAACATTCTTTAATTATATTGCCATCTTCCAAGTTAGCGATTCTGTATAAATATTTAATTGTCCTTGACAAGATTTTAATTTTAGTAAAATGCCTGCTCAGTTCCAATTGTGCTGCCCCATTAGGTGATGCTATCAGTAATTCCAATATATATTTACAAAAGAATCTATGCACTCTATCAGTGTCTCTCCAAGCCTCATCTACTCCCTATATCTCTGAACCATGTAACATTCTATTTTCTACTACTGTTGTTAAATCCTCTCAAACCATTTGGCAGTTTACTGTAGCATGATCTTATCACTCTCATGGCCATTTTAACTTTAACCACAGATATCTTTTTTGTTCTTTCCAGCTACTATCTGAACTCAACCTTGTTCCCAAATAATCAAATCTCCTTACCACCTCTATTTCTCTTCTGTTAACTTCCCATTTCTTATCCTTACACAACCTGTATCCTTTTTTGAAGACCATAATCTTGGTTTTGTTTTCATTCACTTTCAAACCCCATTTATTGCGATAAGAATTGGCTGCCGCGTTGCTCTTCTCAACCCACCACTTGATATGGACCCAACTACTAGGTTGTCCGCAAACAGTAGCCCCGGGATTTCTTTATGATGGCAGTATAGTGGAGCTTTTCCTTATTTGACTGCAAATGGATCTCTAAACATTGATTTGGATCATGAAATTGGTGTTTAGGCTCAGAACATGTTGGTGTTTAACAATAACATGACTATTTTGACTTAATAATGACATTAATAAAATAATAAATATTAATTTCTGAAAATTTCTAACTTCACATATCTGTTTCAAATGCCTGTTATGATCCCCTCATTTTTTTAATTAAATAAATTTAACATACAAAATAAAATTATATGGCTACAATTCTCTCTGTTATTTATGATATATTTTTTTAATAATTATGAAGTTAGATATTTGTTTGATTTGTTTTTGACCTTCTAAGTATTTTGTTTGTGTACTATGTCTAATATGTCATCTCAAATTTATACATAATCCTTTTTTAATGGTTATTGTGAATACCTGTCTATAAGTGAATAAATAATACTATTATTGTTATTGTTATTTATTATTATTATTGTTATTGTTATTGTTATTATTATTATTATTATTATTATTATTATTATTAGTATTATTATTATTATTATTATTATTATTATTATTATTATTATTATTATTATTATTATTATTATTATTATTATTATTATTATTATTATTATTATTATTATTATTATTATTATTATTATTATTATTATTATTATTATTATTATAATCATCATTATCATCATTATCATCATTATCATCATTATCATCGTCATCGTTATCGTTATCGTTATCATTACCATTATCATTATTAATTATTATTATTATTATTATTATTATTATTATTATTATTATTATTATTATTATTATTATTATTATTATTATTATTATTATTATTATTATTATTATTATTATTATTATTATTATTATTATTATTATTATTACTATTACTATTTATTATTTATTTATTATTATTTAATTACCATTATCATTATTATTATTTATTATTTATTTATTATTAATTAATTACCATACCATTATCATTATTATTATTAAAGATTCACACAAACCATTATTTAAAAAATTGAATATTTTAAGAATGACTTCAGTAAATATTTTAGAGTTATTCACCTATGTATATACAAATTATGACAAATTTATGCAAAAACAAAATCATCATTACAGCACTTGTAAAAGAGTCCTACTTAAAATACTCTATGCAAAGATTAACACTATATGAAAAGCACCCTATTATATAGGTATAAAAATGTATAATAAACTGCCTCAAAGATTCAAAGAAATAAAGACTTCAAAATTGTTCAAAAAATGTGTAAAAGAAATGGTATTAGATAAGACATATTACTCCATACAAGAATTCATTGAGGACACAATATTGTAATTACTGAATTACAAATTGTAATATTGTAATATTGCATAAATAATACGTTGTAAGGTAATAATATTATTATTATTACCTTCCATATAATTTGAGATATACAGTTTTTATTTATTTATTTTAATTTTGTCTTGTATGCTACAAAGATCAACCTCTGAGACACGAAACTGATGTACAGTTGATTTGCTTGTTGCTTTACTTCATTATTTTTAATATTTTCTAAATTAGCTTGGGGTGAATTTTGAATAGCTACTTCAGTTTGGTCGTGTTGACATGCTTTTCAATATGTCATATTTGTCGCATTCCTTCTCATCCCTGTACATTTGTAATTTCTCACATAATCTGGACAAAACTTTAGGTGGTTAATTTGGGCATTTCTGTTTATTTTGTGGTCGATGTTATATCTCAGATTTCTTTCCAGGTAATTTATTCCATTCCTTAGATTTGTTTTGTAGTACCTTTCCCTTACATTTGGTCCTTTCTGTGTTGTACTTTGTATTTATGGTATGATATACCTATGTCTGTCGTTTGGATTCCTATTTTATTACCATGACTATTGTTGCAGTGCACAGTTCAGTGTATTTCTTTGGTGGTTTAATTAAGCATTGTTATCGGTTTTATTTTTATATTTTGGACCTCAAATGATGTTAGTAATTTTGTTATATCAGTGAAATCTATCATTTTGGCAACAATGAGTACTGTTCTAACTGAATTAGAGAAATGTCTGGTGATCAAGTTTATTATATTAGATTCTGATATGTGCAGTTCTGTTAATTTACCTTTATTAGCTATTTTCATGAAATAATATACCAATGATAATCCTTTCCCTGGTTCATATTTATCCAAGTTCTGTTCTTGCTTGATTCTGTTTAGCTGGGCTCCAATATTGTGAAAGGATAAATTTCTATAAGAAGAATAAGGCTAATGACCTGCTAATGTTAACCTGAACCATTCTAATGCTTTGTCTTTCAAAATTTCCGTGACATTCGTCATTTTAAGTTGCTTGGACACCTCTTTTTAAAGTAATCTTGTAACTCATATAATCTTGTAGCTACATATAAAAATGTAGAGTCATCAAATATTGGTGAAGTCATCTCATGTACGATGGTATTAGTGTAGCATGTATTGTGACAAAGACGACAGAAGGATAAAGTTTGTCTCAAACTCCTTTATTTGTGACCGAAATGGTTAGCCCAATTCTAATGTACAGTCACTTTGTCCTTTACACAAATACATCTCTTTAAAACTGTTTGCACGCACCAACTTATACTACTAGTATTCTCTCTGACATATCACAAGTTTACTTCTCACATGTAGTACATGCTGATTCTGAACACAACTCCAATATTGCCTCACTGCCAGTTCCAGAGCCTGCCGACTCCTCATCACAGACCTTGAAACATACCAAACTTCTCTTCACATTTGGTTGACTCATTCTACTTGATGACGCATTCACTTGTGTACTTCTCCACTACGCCAACTCCTCACCATGGAGCTGCACTTGTCAACTCAACTCAAAGATGAAAAAGCACAAAAACTCTAAATACCAAACGCTGTACTATCACTCTGCTAGGCTTCCATCAGCATTATATATTCTTGTCGAGTGCAAAAATCATTCCAGTAGTCGAATATTCTCGGCTTAAATTTCTGGAATGGTCTCAAATGCATCTGTGCAGTAATAATACAACTGGACTGTGGCTTAGTGACATCAGCTAGTTTCTGTCAGGAAGGTCATGTCTTTTTCTCCTTACCCTCCATCCAACAGACAACACAGCTAGAGTGATTGTCCCACCCACACTCAACTTTCTACAGCAGACTGCAATGGCAGCAACGTAACAGTATGTAAATGTCATGATAAGCTATAACAAACATGGAAGTTATCACTAGGCAGCTATAATAATGAATGTCATCACTTACCCATTATCTACATACAGACTTGACGTGCCCGTCTCAGTAGTGTAGATGGTAGCATGTCTGCCTCACGTTCAAGAGGTCCCGAGTTTGAATCTCGGTCAGGGTGAGTTACCTGGATAAGGTTTTTCCGGGGTTTTCCCTTATTCTTCAAGACGAATGTCGGGTAACTCTAAGCTCCATGAACCCTGGATTCATTTGAGCATCATTTCAGCCAATTCATTCACAGTCCGATAGGACGTAAATTAAAAAAAAAAAAAAAAACCAGACTTGACGTTAATGTATTACTTTCTAGGTTTGACACCTCCAGAGCCTTATTTCATCAACAGACACCGCATATGTTACATAGAGATAAGATCAAAGCGTCGTAAGATATGCTCATCTTCACAGTCTTCCACATCTCTTGGATCACCAATATTGCAGGTAAATAAGAGAGAGAAAGGATTAAGCACTGTTGTTATAAACGAGTCATTTCATTAAATTTTAAAAAACACAGTAGCAATTTATTTAATGATAGTTTATTATTTAAAACATACATGGAAGACAAGAAAACTCCTGTTGACAGATACAATGTAATATTATTTCTATTTCACACTACCTCAGGAGTTACATATAGTTGACAACTTTGACACATGCCAATAACATTTTCGGTGCAGAGGCCCCTTTATGATTAACTACAAAGGACATGCTTTTGCAGCTTTATCGGTAGTTTGAAAGTATTACAGATTTTCATCATGGATATAACAAACCATTAAATTGTGTTATTTTCTTATGTAATTTTCAAATTTTCATATTTTAGTCGTAGATTCTTACAGAATTTTGACTTAATATTTATTATTATTATTTGTTTATTCAAAAATAAATTTGACTAGAGAGTATTTTTGGACCCTGTGTTTCACGAATTAAATGAGCATTAACTCATTTGCCAAAGAAGCCCCATCTAACACAAAAACTTATAGTTGGTATACAGACATAGGTGCTTTTGTGGTGATGATTACCATTTACCAACAAGTACATCAAATTATCACTCATCAGAAGAAGGAAAATACATGAAGCAGTTGTAATTCAAGACATTAAACATCTCTACATTTTTAAATCTGTTTCTATTAGAAGATAGAATGTTTTTGTAGATGCTAAAGCTTCTTTCGACATCCACAGAAACCAGTGGGGCAAATCTTGTATTCACTCGGAATGACAAAATCCATAATGTTTGGATTCTTCTAAACACTTAACTCAAGATTGTCTTTGGCAAAGCCATCTAACTGCTCCATTATGGAAGTAAAAATTTGGGAGCTCAATGGGTAAGAGCAACTGGATAGAAACCAGGAGATCTGTGGTTCAAATCCCAGCCATGGCATTGAATGTTTCATGTTGACTCTATCTATTCCACTGTTTCTGTTTTTCCAAACCTTATTCTTGTAATAGTTAAATAGCTACAGTCAGGTACTTGTAACTGTCTGCAAGTTGTGTATTTCCTCCAGTAATAGAAGTTGCTGTGCCTTGGAAATTGCACCTGTAGTGGCTGGATACAAAGAAAGCACAGACTCTTTAATTTTGTCAAAATTAAATTCAATTTTATTCATCCAATTTAACATAAGATAAGATACTTTATTCACCTTTTGATTTATACATAAATCATGGCTTTGTCAGTAATACTACACAATTATATAACATAATACTATATACAACAGAATGTACAATATGCAGTAGCTTATACAAGAAGTAATATTTAAAAAGTTTTTACAAATTTATGTCTCTAAATTCCTGGATGCTAAAAGGTACATGTTTTAAGAGTGCTTTTGTTAATGAAGATTTAAATTTGCTATAGACCTGATCTTTGAAATGTCCAGGTAATGTATTGTACAGGCTAGTCCCATGGTGAGTAATGCTACTACGACAGAATGTGGTATGTATGTGATTGTGTGTGTGATACATGTCATTTGTTTTGAAGACATTTCTATTTTTATGGATGAAGCATAATGTTTCCAGAATATATATGGAAGGGAGAGGTAAAATGTTTAATTCCTTAAATACTATATGTATAAGATATACATGTTATGGATTTGTCCAGTATTTTAAACATTTAATTATAATATTATAAAATTTAAACAATAATTACTTAAAAAAATGTTATACTGCACATGTAGATTAAACTTGCACATTGTTAAAAATTACAAGTGAATACTTTATTATTGCAAAAACTCATCAGTTGATTAATAACTTGTTTCAATTAAAAAATTGCTTGAGAATAGAATTTATATTTTTTATTTTTATAGGTAATTTGTTGTAAAATTTAATGCTTCTGTAGTAGAAACTATTTTCAAACAATTGTTTGTTATCTGGGGTTATATGTAGTTTTGCTTTATCTCTTGTGTTATTGTATTGTATTTATTTCATCCTTTGGAACATAATACATATGTTATAGGACACATCACTTCAAGATACAAAGATAAATATAAAAAGTTGCATAAGACTAAAAACTGTAACAGATACAGGATCCAACAAAAGTCTAAAGTAGAAAAAGCAAATAAATATAAACTATATAAAGACCATAGAGAAATGCTATATAAAAGTAATTGTTCACAAATGTGAAGTTTACTCTACTTCATGATTTAATTCAATTTAATTCAATTCAATTTATTTTGTCCTTTCGATTGATATCAGACACATCATAGTATAAAAATTACATTAATGGCTATTGTCGTTATTTACAATCACTTAAAACTAATTAACATTTAAAAACTCATTTACAGAATAAAATGAATGTTGCAGTAAAAAGAGTGCAACAGTGAATTGTGACAGTGAATTTCAGAATTTGTGGTAAAATCTTTGTATATTTGCATTAATACAATTGTTTCATATAAATATATACAGGATAATGGCAAAATATTTAGTTCTTTAAAGAATGGTTTGCAGCTGACAACAGAAGGTAAACTAAGAATAATTCTAATGATCCTTTTTTGTAATCTGAATATTTTAATAGCTTTGCTACTATTTCCCCACAAGGATATTCCGTATGAAATTAAGGAGTGAGATTTGGATAAATACATGACCTTAAGTGTAGTTTTACTCATTGAGTGCTTCAAAACGTAAATTTGGAAGCAGATTTGACCCAGGTTTTTACTTAATTCATTAATATGAGGTTTCCAACTGAGATTTTCATGAATAAATATTCCTAAAAATGTTGAGTTATTTGAATATACTATTCCATTTGTTCCTTCTAGTTGTATGGTGGGAAAATTGAATGTTATGAAATCCTACAGCTCAACACTTCTCCTTATTTAGATTTAGACTATTTTCTTTAAACCAAGATGATGTGTGTAATGTGCCTGCATTTATACAGTCGCAAGCCCATTGTTGATTGAGGCGGCGAGGCATTCAAAGGGACGATCAGTTTAGTGTGTAGATAAAAACTTGCCGAAACGAGGGGGGGGGGGGGGAAGGAGGAGACGGATTTCTCGAGAGTTCGTCTTTGTTCTAGTCGTCTCGATTGTTTGAGAAATTTCTGGAATGTGAGTAATCTATAAAAAAGGAAGCCCACACGCCAAAGTGAGTGAGTTGTTAATTGAACTCGCGTGCGTGAACAGCATCATCATCATCATCATCATCATCATCATCATCATCATCATCATCATCATCATCATCATCTTTTATTTGTAATTTACGTCCTCCAACATTTAGTCATATCAGACGATGAATGAAATGAGTGAAATGATGCTCAAGACATTCGTCTTTTAAGATAAGGGAAAACCCCGGAAAAAGCCTTATCCAGGGAACTCACCCTGAACGAGATTCGAACTCGGGATTTCTTGAACGTGAGGCAGACATGCTACCACTATGCTACCGAGGCGGGCGTCGTCATCATCATCATCATCATCATCATCATTATCAAACAGCAACTCGGCCACGACGATGACCACGAAGATGGCCGAATTGGCCACGGAAATGAAGGCTGCGAACGAGACCCTCGCCGAAAAATTTGAAGAACAGTTGGCCGGCGTGAGGGATGACGTCAAGGAGCTGGGCAAGCGAATGGGTCAAGTGGACGAGCACGTCGAAGACTGGCGAGCCGCGTTAACAGCCTAGAGGGAAAGGCCGACACCAACGCGGAATCCCTGAACGCCATGGTAGAGGAAAACGTCGGCAGAAGGATGAAAGATTTAAAGGCCGACGCGCGGGGATGCGGCACATCTGCGCGCGTCAAACCGCCGAAATACAACGGCACGTCCACGTTCGAAGTCTTCCACCGCCAATTCGACACGGTGGTCAAACACAACAAGTAGTCACCAGAGGAGGAGACCGCACATTTAATAGCCAGCCTCCAGGGACGGGCCGCAGAAGTCCTGAACGCGGTGCAGACATCGGCGGCACCCAAGGACATCTGGGAGGTCCTGGAGAACCGCTTCGGAAAACCACCGCTTGGCCGCAGCCTACCGCAAGCCAACTGAAGTAAAGAACGCAGCAGCCAGAGGAGACGCTGCAGGAGTTCACCCTGGCTATTGAACAGCTGGCTAGGAAAGCCTTGGTCGACCTCCCACCTGAATTCGTATCTCGGGAAGCCGCCTACATATTCTTTGACGGGGTACGAGACGTCGAGATACTTCAGCGCCTAATGCTCGACAACAACAAAGCCATCCACGAGACGCTAACGGCAGCATTGAGGATGGAGGCGATCAAGGTGACGGCTACTCCGACGTCGAGAACAAGGAGTATGTGCTACACTGGAGACCGAAGACCAGCCGAGGGACGCCGGCGAAGACCAAGTGGCGTGTGTTGGGGGCGTGGACAGCCGGGACACCTGGAGAGAGACTGCCCATACCAGGGAGAGCAGCCGGAAAACGAGTAAAGGCCGTCGTGGCCACATCGGCGCCATCACCACCATCCCCTCGAGTGACACTGCGCGCCGTCAGCCGGCGTATGGATGACAGCCTCATCGCGTACAACTGAATGTGACGGAAGCCGTGCCGCGCGCTTGTAGACACCTGGGCAGCCCTGACTGTCATCAGACCCGACGTAGCCAGGGGTTTGCCGTCGAGGAAACCAAGCCGACCTTACCAGCTTGTGACGGCATCGGGCGACACCTTGCCTGTGGAGAGGGAGCCCCTGCTGCAGTTGACCTTGGGGCGAAGTGCCGTGTGTCAGTGGGTGTTCGTCGCGGATGTAGCTGAGGAGGTGATGATACTGGGACTAGATGCTCTCAGGAGTCACGAGGCGACAGTGGACGTCGGCAAAAAGGTCCTGCGGCTCAATGGAGAAGAGTTGATTCTCCGCCAACCCGAAGGACGCCTGGGAATTTGCAGGGTCGTCCTGAGGGAAGACGTGGTTTTCCCCGCGAGAAGCGAGGTGGTGGTGCCGGCGCGACTGGAAGGCCAGCGAACGAAAAACTTGATGCTGGACCAGAAGACGTCTGTACATGGACTTCGTGTAGCCTGGACATTATTGCCGTGCTGAGAGGAGGTGCCGCTGAGGCTGCTCAACCTAAGACACCGATCACGACGTCCAGGCCGGGACGGAGTTCGGGACGTGCGAGCCCGTGGACAGCGTAACACCAATCGACCAGACCCATGAGCCGGTGCCGACGCATACCTGGGGCCCCAGCTGGAAGGCTTATTGGAGAGGGAAGCCGACCACCTGACCACAAAACAGCTGGAGAAAGTTCGACAACAGCTGAGACGATACCACCCAAGGGAACAGTGACTACGTCCGCACGGCCTGGGTGCACCATCGCATCGACAGCGGAGACGCCTGGCCTATTCGGTAACCACCAGACGCGTCCCGCTAGTGAAACAGTCGGCGGTAAGCGACATGTTGGAGGACATGAGGTCCAGGGGTGTGATTGAAGAGTCTGACAGCCCTTGGTGTTCCCCTGTTGTCTTGGTGACGAAGAAGAACGGCGAGCTACGCTTCTGCGTGGACTACAGGAAGTTGAACGCTGTCACCAGGAAGCACTGTTTCCTCTTACCCCGGATTGACAATACCCTGGACACGCTTGATGGTGCGCGGTGGCTCTTGACCCTACACCTGAAGTCGGGTTACTGGCAGGTAGCTCTGGACCCGAGAGAAGGAGAAAACCGAGTTCTGGACAGAGCAAGGGCTTTGGCAGTTTACAGTTATGTCCTTTGGACTCTGCAACACACCATCTACCTTCCAACGCCTCATGGAGTCAGTGATTAGTGGACTGACTTATGACACCTGCCTGCTATACCTGGACATCATCATCGTCGGCAAGACATTCGAAGACTATCTCGAAAACCTGAGCAAGACTGCAGGCGACCAGCTTGAAGTTGAACGCGAAGAAGTGCTAGCTCTTCCGCAAGGAATTGAACTACTTGGGCCACATAGTCTCACCAACCGGAGTGGCCACATACCCGGAGAAGACACAGGCCATGAGAGGTTGTCCTTGCCCAAAGGATAGGCCAGAGTTACACAGTTTCCTGGGGCTGTGCAGTTATTACCGCCGTTTCATAAAAGGCTTCTCCAACATCGCCAAGTCCCTCATTCGCCCGACGTAAAAACACCGGCCGTGTGTGTGGACGGAGGACGCCGAAGTCGCTTTCCAGGAGCTGAAGAAGACACTTTGCAGTGCTCCTATAGTGGGATTTCCACAACCAAGTGGCGCCTTCATTATGGACAACGACACCAGCAACCATTGCATTGGAGGGTCTTATCCCAAGTTCAGGACGGCCACGAGCGGGTGATAGCTTACTAGAGCAAGACGCTGTCCAAGGCAGAGAAGAACTGCGACACCCGGCGAGAGTTGCTGGCGGTAGTAAAGACCTTGGAGCATTTCCACAAGTACCTGTACGGTCAGCTATTTTACCTGAGGACTGACTATTCCGCCCTCACCTGGCTACTTAGCTTTAAGAACCTGGAAGGCCAGACAGCCCGTTGGGTCCAGAGGCTGCAGGAGTACAACTTAACCTCTGAACACCGCAGAGGGAAGAGCCACGGCAACGCAGATGCCATTTCCGGAAGAATCTGCCCGGAAGATTGCGGCCAATGCACAAGAGTGGAAGAGAAGAAGCGGGCCGCAGCTGTCAGAGTGATCACGGAGTGCCTGCGGACCGCTGGGATAGCGCAGGTCTGAGGAGGGAGCAGCTGGCGGACGCCGACTTGGAGCCACTCTTGAGGAAAGTGGAGTCAGGGACGAGACCGACCTGGGAGAACATCGCACTCAGAAGCGCTGGGTACAAGTCGTACTGGGCCCAATGGGAGTCGTTGAAGACCAAAGAGGGTGTGATGTTCCGGGTATGGGAATCACCCGATGGAAAGACGCAGAGGGAGCAGTTGGTACTTCCCCGAAGTAAGGTCCCGGAAGTCTTGAAGGAAGTACACGCCGGTACTTCAGGAGGACACCTGGGAGCGAACCGAACGATTGACAAATTACGGCAGCGCTACTACTGGTTGAGGCTCGGAGCAGATGGTGAGAGATGCTGCCGTCAATGTCGTATGCGCGGCAAATTAACGCCTCCAGACTACGAGCCGGGGTCGCATGCAGCAGTGCAACGTCGGAGTGCCATTCGAACGGATTTCTGTCGACATAGCTGGACCATTCCCAGTGTCCGGCCGAGGCAATAAGTACCTGATGGTGTTTGTGGACTATTTCACCAAGTGGCCGGAGGTGTATGCCATCCCGAACCAGGAGGTGAAGACAATCACAGACTGCCCCGTGGAGCAAGTGTTCTGCCGTTTTGGTGTGCCGTTAGAGCTCCACAGTGACCCGGGTACCAATTTTGAATCCAGCCTGATGAAGGAGGCACTGGAAAGACTTGGGGTGAACAAGACCCGCACAACACCCCTACACCCGCAGTCGGACGGCATGGTCGAGAGGTACATCAACACTTTGGAAGAACAGCTGAGGAAGGTCGTGGCCAGCCATCAGCGAGACTGGGACATTAAGGTGCCACTGTTCCTGCTGGCCTACCGCTCGTCGACACACGGCACCACTGGGATGACGCCAGCCAGCTTAATGTTCGGCCGAGAGTTACGCCTGACTTGTGACCTGGAATTTGGGAGTCTCCCCGGAGGCGTAGCAGCCAGCAACCAGGTATGTGGAGAACCTGGTGATCCGTCTTCACGACATGCATGAGATGGCTCGTCAGAACATCCAGAAGGCGAGCGACCGCATGAAGACCCGATACGACAGGCAAGCCAACAGCCAAGGGCTCCAAAAGGTGACCTAATGTGGTTGTGCCGCCCTACCCGGATCAAGGGACGCTGCCCATAGCTTCAGGAGCCATGGCAAGGACCGTACCGGGTGGCGAAGAGGATTAACGACGTGGTCTACCGCATCCAGAAGGTGCCCCGAGGAAAGATCTTGGTGATACACCTGGATCGTCTGGCCCGCTAATGGTGCTGTTCGGGACGACCAGCCTTGAGGGGGGAGCAGTGTCGCGAGCCCATTGTTGATCGAGGCGGCGAGGCATTCAAAGGGACGATCTGTTTAGTGTGTAGATAAAAGCTCACCGAAATGGCGGGCGGGGGGAGGGTGGAAGGAGACGGATTTCTCGAGAGTTCGCCTTTTTTCTAGCTGTCTCGATTGTTTGAGAAATTTCTGGAATGTGAGTAATCTATAAAAAGGGGAGCCTGCCTGCCACAGAGTCAGTCGGCAATTGAACTCGCGTGCGTAAACAGCTGTGTGTTTGTGGTTGATGACCTTGTAAGTTGTATTGTGTGTGTGACAATTCTTGACTGCTGTGTACGAAGTGTGTTTCTATGGAAATAAAGTGCAATTGTTTACTTTTGATTTCACGAACCCACAGAGTCACAATATTTATTTCTAAAATGTCATCATTTTTCCCTGATGTTAATATGCTGGTATCATAGGAAAATAATAAGTATTTTATTTTCACACAACATAGTAACACACTCAATCCAAGATCTCCAACAAGTAGTGACCAAGAAATTTGGAGGGTCAGGCCATATCACAATTCGGAGCTTTCAGCACAATCTTCTTCAGGGCAGAGATGAACTGATTTGCAATGTTGTATTTGTTCCTTATGGATTCGCAAACGCTGTGAAGGGCATGAACCAGCATGTCACATGCTTCAACTTAGGAAATAAAAGTTTAATTGGTTAATAGCTGAAACCATGTATGGAGCCTGGTCTGTAGCCATACCAGCAGACCAGAGTTTTTGACAAAGTGCATAATTGATTGCATTACTGTACTGGCATTGGCTTACTGCAGCTCATACAGTTTTAAAACATGGACTTAACGTTCTCCACTGCTAAGGAAAAAACTAAAATGTTAACAACATATTGTTCTATTGAGTGTTTGGTTTCTCCATAGGATTCCCACATTGCAATTGGACACTTTCTCCTTCATTCTTTGTTTGGTTTCTTGGCAAACAGGCTCCATGTAGTTTTTTCTTAAAGTACTCTCATTTGGCTATGACATCTTGGTGTATTTTTCAAGAAATCCTTTGAAGACTGGATGGTTCACCTTATTGAGAGGAATTTCTGCTTGTGTAAGAGCTCACGCAATCAGTGTTGATTTCCTTAAAATTTGTTTTTTTTAAAAAACTCTGTTGAAATGCATCCTGTAATAGAGGCTGCCGCAATTTGTTTGCTTGAAGAATCTTGTTCATTTGATGCTTTGAGCTGGAAATATATTATTTGATGTGATCTTGCTGGTGTTTTTCATCAAACAAAATTCCTGAAGAGTAAATACTACATGGAAGAACAGTTCCATCTGTGTCTATGAAATCTTGTTTGAATTCCTGAGCCAGAAGAATAAGTTGAGCACTGGACACCTTTGGCATGGTAAAATCTGCTAATACACTCGTTTAGTAATGTAACAAACACTAACACCAGTTCACTTGCTAACTCAATGTGATTGTTACACAACTCATACACTTGCTGTCTACACTCTTATATACACCGCGACAATTACCAGAATGTTCTCATTCATGCTAGAACTGCAGTCTAAGGGATTTCTAGTAGCTTTGAGCAGAACCTAGAGTCAATTCTTGGAACTACGCATGACCATGGAATCTGCATAAACAGATGACATTCCGAACACTAGGCTGCTGATTCTGGTGAATTAAAAAGAATAGAATGATATGGAATCACAATAAGTTATTGTCAGTCGCATTATTATGGGCTGCTTTATAGTGGTAATGAAGGAGAAAGAGGATTTGTCGTGAAAAATTATTTTCCATTGTTGTAGGTGTGCTTTTAACTCCTGCGCAGCGTTTACTGAAAAATTTGGGCTTACTCTTCACATGTTCACAGCAAGTTGAGGAGATGTTAATTAAAAGTTAAATATTTTATATTGCTTAAAATCATATAGAGTAAAATGGAAGGAAACTTAAAAGAAAAAAAGGGGAGAAGGGGAATTATGGGCATGGTTGGGGTAAAGAGTAGCCAAAAAGGGAAAAGGTGCAAGAAAAAATGCCTCTTTTGGCAACTAGAAACAAAACTTCATACTGTGGTATCTTTCCAAAGAGCTTAAATTTACCCTAAGAAAAAAGGTGCACACCTAAATATCCTCACCCTGGCAATTACTTATCAGAAGTTGACAATTCTATAGCATATCACAGTTAATTTTGAAAAAAATCTGCTATGTTCAAGTTTTAGTGTAAAACAAGTTTTTTATTTATGGACTGAGAATTTCATAATGTGTCAGATTTGTAAAGACTATGTATAACCATTTACCATTCATCAGATGTCTCTCATCATCTTGTTATAAGTTCTAATCCTGCCTTTTTCTTAGCTACATTTTCTTCTCTTCTGTAGTGGAAGTTCTGCCACACATCCATCCTCCTATATGCTATTATAGATGTTTATTAAAGACATTATTTCCACAATTATCTTTCTACTTTCCATTTTCTCTCTACTTGCTAAGTTAACCCATAAAATGTACAGAGGTGAAGATGTTATTAAAATTAATATAATTTTGAGTCGAACTGATACTAACGAAACGCGTTCTAGGTAAATACTAGCAATAAGTGAAGCATTGAGTATTAGTTTGACTCAAAATTATATTAATTTTGTGCTTCATTGTATCATAGTCCTTACACAATGAAATGTTATTACAACTTTATGGCAAAGGAAGCACTTTGGGGTATATTCATTGCAAATGTTCACCATGGAATTAAAAAATATTTTTTACATATATTGAGATTTAACTATTGGAACACCACAGTGAAGCGAAATAATTATTCATTTTTAGATGAGTCGTATTTATTACACATCTGTTTCACTTTCGTACCTATTTTGAGGACATGTTTCGCAAATCATTGTTTGCATCTTCGGCTCTTATGCGACTAAAGCTTGATCCAGTGGTGTGGGTAATTCTGGAGTTGCTGCTGCCATCTGTTGATTTACTGATGAACTTAAATGTGGGATTCTCTTCTGGCGGGATTTCAAAGTTCATTAGTTGGTTTTTATATTTTTCTATGTATATTCTCTCCCATATGACAAGTTCACTATGTTTTTGTACGTATTTTAGTAATTCTGTGCCATCTTCAATTTCATGATTTTCAGACCAGAAATGAGCTGCTATTGCAAACTTATCAATATTTTTGTATCTTAAGTGCCTGAAGTGTTCTTTCTTTCTAGTGCCTATGTTCCTTTTTGTCCTCCCTATGTACATTTTTTCACAGTCTTTACACTTAATCTTGTAAAAGCTTGATTTTTCCTCTGGTTTTATCTTATCAGTATTATTACTGTGAAGTAGGTTTTTTATTGTTGTAATTGTTTTTTGGTGCCAATGTTATATTGTATATCTTGAATATTTTTTGGAACGTTTTGGTGGCCCAGGGGTGGTAAGTAAATTTAGCAAATCTAATTTCTTGTTTTATTGGTGTGAGAGCTGTGATCTGTTTTAATCTCTTTTGAAGTTTGAATGCCCGCTATCACCATTTTTAGCCAATCTATACATGAGCTTTTTTGAAACACATATAACTAAAGTACAAAAGTGAATCGAGAATATATTGACACATTGCTTCACTCACACTGTTTATTCACAGTTTGAATGCTTCTCAGACTTGTAGGCCTAATCACTCAAAGTATAAACTTGAAAGAAGCGTAGGGACAGTGAAGCACAAATTAGTACAAAAGTGAATTGAGAATATATTGACACATTGCTTCACTCACACTGTTTATTCATAGGACATGTTTCAAGAGCTCTTGCTCCTATCCTCAGCTGATACTCGATTCAAGTACGAAAGTGAAGCAGATGTGTAATAAATACGACTCATCTAAAAATTAATAATAAATATTTTTTACAGTTTATGAAGCTTAAAAGCTTATAGTTCAATGTTAAATTCTGTCATAGTGGTGAGAGCCATATAAAGCATTGTTGCAGATATATGTGCCTGCGAGGAAAACATTGCCATTACCAAGCAGTAATTGTACAAGAAGGACTAAATGCTGACAAATAGAGAGTTGTTAGGCAACAGCCAAATGCAAAGACATGCAATCCATGGTTTCCATTGTAATGTGTTTAAAAACAAGAGATACCATCAAGTAAATAATAAATGTGCATGAAGTATGAGCAATAGCACTTCAACCAATGTAAGAAAGGATACATTTGCTTAACAAACTCATAGAAGAATGAAATTGCAGTTCGCAATGCTCATTCAAGTATGACTCTGTTGTTTATTTATAAAAAGCATTGTTACTAAAAATATTGTTGCCTGTAATATTTCTCCTTTAAATTGCACAATATAGCAGATAACATTTATATTTTATTAATGTTTTATTGACTGGTAACAATTGGATAGTGAAGTTTGCACTTCATCTGTAGCTACCAATCATGCATTACTTGCAGCTCACATGTAATGTAATATTTGTGGTAAAGTTTGAAAAAATTTAATTTTAATTTTGCTTTAGGTTATGAATGGCTGCACTTCAATAACAAATGGGAGTATGGAAGATCACTTTTTGGGTTTCACAGTAGAAGAAATTAGATGGTAGGTTGTATATTCCTTTTTAATTGTCACAACAGTTAAATGATACATTTATTGCTAAATGAATGTTTTAGTCAACATAGCTGCCTAAATACCACTAACTAAAGTTTTAAGAATTTTTTTTTGCTTGTTCCATTTATACCCCGCCTTTAACTGCAATGGACATATCGGCGGCCATTCTCCTTTGGAACATACCGAAGGTGTTAACTCATTATCTTTGGTTTTTAATCATTAGATCACGCACACATTCACACTCTCATTCATACTTCCAGACTCTGGGGAAGATGGGGAATTATCTTGGTCGGAGAAAAATCCCCACCTCCACCGCCGGGAATCGAACCCAGGACCCCTAGCACTGCCGGTAGATGCTCTACCGACTGAGCTACGGGGCCAGCCCAGTTTTAAGAACTGATTATTAAGGCAAGACTACTTATTATGTGTTTCAAATGGGAATAGTTCTCACTTGTAGCGAATCAGATGTGTTAGAGCCTTCAGCATTGCCACCTCGTTACCCTCACTCTCTTTTATATTGCCCTCTCTCTCACACACTTGTGAGTCTTCTTGGCGCTAGACATAAGGGAATGCAAACTAAATTTTCCAAAGTTTTATAATAATACAGTTGTAATCACAATTACAACATGGATATTTGTATATTACAAACATGGTGTAAATATTTAGTTTAAAGCTAATTATAGTTTATGAATTACTTATGTTTCTAATCCAATGAAAATGCCAGCGACATATCTATATAGCTGTGAATGTTACTTAGGTCAACAGATAATTCTTCACCGACATTGTCTTCATCCTCTGAGTACCGCAAATTTATGATGATAGGTTCCAAAATTTTGTTACGTGCTATTTCTTTTCAAAAGTCGTTGTCTTGTAGTTTATCTGATGTCTCATGCAGATTTCCCAGTCTTGTTGTGTTCCTTGTCAATTTCTTCAGGAATAAGTCGTTCAACGTCAGTCAGTTTAAAAATATTATTTCTGTTTGCAACGTAATTTGAGCCTACATTAACTCAATTGGATTGTTCTGGCAGTAGTAAGGGGGAAGGTGGATCATATCTCATTGATCCAGCTGATGCACTTTTTCATTGAAGAGTAACTGAATAGAACTGCTTGGAACGCTCTAGAGTAAATAGAGATTACGAACCATTCATAAACAGAGATATGTGACCAGACACGTTCTGTCAGGGTGGCAGGAAGTGTATCGTTTCCTCTCATCGAATTTGGCTTATTCAAAGTATTTCTTTTATCACGACATGTCAAATGTTTATGTTTCAGTTCTGTGTAATTACAAATATACGTACATGCATACATGCTAACCAATAATGATATGCCTTACAGTGCTTACATCGCAATGCATTGTTATAATATAATGTTATCTACTTTATTTATTTGTATTAGGAAAACTACTTGAGCTAAAAATATGGAGTTTTTACGTTATAATTCCTTTCTTGGAGGTGTTGAAAACAGTGTTGTTATAATAAATTAAATTAAAGGGAGTCGATTAATGACACTAAACAACGCTTACTTTTAAATTTTTCTGGAACATGTTTCAGAGACTTTGCCTCCATCCTCAACCGGCCATCGACTGGTTCTCATTGGTGTAGTTGATGATATTTTGTCATAGGTCTCCTCTGGTGGCGGTTCAAGGAACTTGCTGAACAAATCTTTCTGGGGGATGTTGAAATTGGATAATTTGTTCCTATTTTTGGAAATGAAGATTTGTTCCCATGTGGATAGTTCTTGTTTTCCTGATGTATGTTCTAGTAGTTTTGGTTCTGGATTTATGTTGTGGTTTTTTTCCCAAAAATGCGTGGCAACTGCTGATTTTTCTGATTGTTTATATTTTATGTTTCTAAAGTGTTCCTTTGCTCTTGTTTTTAAATTTATTTTGGTTTTTCCAATATAAATTTGACTAGTCTCTGCATTCAATTTGATATATACCAGATTTTTTTATTAGATGGAATGGCATCTTTGATATTTGAGCAAATTAGCTTTTTTAAGGAGAAATGGTTGACTGGTGCTAGTTGGATGTTTTGTTTTTTGAAAATCATATTAGTTTCTGTAGCTGAGAAACTACAGAAATCTCAGCTACAGAAACTTATATTATTTTCAAAAAATTCACTTACCATCCATGGGCCTTTGATAAATTCAAAAAAGTATTCAAAAAACAAAACATTCAACTAGCACCAGTCAACCATTTCTCCTTAAAAAACCTAATTTGCTCAAACATCAAAGATGTCATTCCATCTAACAAAAAATCTGGTATATATCAAATTGAATGCTGTGACTGTAGTCAAATTTATATTGGAAAATCCAAAAGAAATTTAGAAACAAGAGCAAAGGAACACTTTAGAAACATAAAATACAAACAATTAGAAAAATCAGCAGTTGCCACGTATTTTTGGGAAAAAAACCACAACATAAATCCAGAACCAAAACTACTAAAACATACATCATAAAAACAAGAACTATCTACATGGGAACAAATCTTCATTTCGAAAAATAGGAACAAAGTATTCAATTTCGACATGCCCCAGAAAGATTTGTTCAGCAAGTTCCTTGAACCGCCACCAGAGGAGACCTATGACAAAATATCGTCAACTACACCAATGAGAACTGGCTGAGGATAGAGGCAAAGTCTCTGAAACATTTATTAATTTTTAGATGAGTCATATTTATTACACATCTGCTTCACTTTCGATGTGTAATAAATAGGACTCATCTAAAAATTAATAATTATTTCGCTTCACTGTGGTGTTCCAATACAGTTAAATCTCGATATTTCTGAAACATGTTCCGGAAAAATTTAAAAGTAACTGTTATTTAGTGTCATTAATCGACTACCTTTAAATTTAATTTCTTACGTTATGTTAAATACATTACATTACATTACATTAAATCCATCGATTTAATCACTTAAATAAGGAGTTAGATTTTGAAGCAAGTATAGTTGAATTACCTACATATCAGTGTGTGTTAGTTTGTATATATCAATCTACTATAGGGGATATCAATTACTTTGTGCAAAGTTTAGAGGAAGTAGTACAAGCCATTGGGTCGAGCAAGAAAATCGTCATAATAGGGGACTTAAATTTTGATTTTGGTAAAAAATTAGATAGTCGATTAACAGATTTACTGACGCTATGTTCCCTTCATCCTACCATGAGTAAACCAACTAGAGTAACAATACATTCAGCCACAATTTTAGACCAGATTTTAATACCCAATGATTTTACTAATACTGTCATACAAATTATTGATACAGGTTTTTCTGATCACTATGCATTATCAGCTACCTTAAATGATTATACTACCATAAACAGAAACACTAAACAGTCTTTGTTAAAACAATATAGTAGAAATATAAATAAGCATAGCTTAGCAGATCTAAAGGCTAGACTTGAAACAGAAGATTGGAGCCCTATATATGCAACAAATGATATCAATGTTATGTATGAATCATTCATAAATAGATTGAAATACCACATTGATATAGTAATGCCAATGAAACTGCGAAAGCTAGGGGAACATAAAAAGAACTGGGTAACAAAAGGTATTTTGAAATCTGGGACAAGGTTAAGATTTTTGAATTCTTTGAGGAAAAGGGGTACTGATCCGGGCTTAGAACAATATTTTAAGAAATATAAGGAGATATATAATAAAGTTTTAATACAAGCGAAAAAGTAGAATAATATTGAATTCATCAATAATGCTGAGAATAAACAAAAAGCCATGTGGAGTATAACTAAAAAGCATTTAAAGCAAAGTAATGGGATTAAGAACATATCTATTAGATTACCAAATGGTTCACTGCCTGAAGATCCTCAAGTAATAGCCAACATATTTCAAACTTACTATAGCGAGATGGTGGAGAGATTAGTTAGGAATCAGCCTTGTAATTTAAATATTGAGCACATAAACTCAGTTGGAATGTGTATGTTTCTAACACCGGTGACAGAGGCAGAAATTAATACAACACTGAAATCTCTAAAAAATAAACCAAGTGAAGGACATGATCAGGTACCTATAACAGTGTTCAAATACTGCAGTAGTGTTTTGGATAAAGTACTAAGTTATTTAATTAATAAATCTTTTGAAGCCGGACAATTTCCAGATGTACTTAAAATTGCCAAAGTAAAACCAGTTTTCAAAAAAGGTGATAGAGAAAAAGTCGAAAACTACAGGCCTATATCGATTTTACCAGCCTTATCCAAAATTGTAGAAAAAGCTATGCTAGTAAGATTTAGTTCGTTTTTGGAGAAGCATAATGTAGTTAACCCTGCACAAAATGGGTTCTGTAAAGGAAAATCCACAACATCAGCAATTTTTGAGTTTACAGATCATATATTGGAGGCTATTGACAATGATAATAACTGTACAGGCTTACTAATAGATCTAACCAAGGCATTTGACATGATTCATCATGAAATTCTGTTACAAAAGCTGTACTATTATGGGATAAGGGGAATAGTATGGGATTGGTTCCAATCATATTTAAAAAATCGGAAACAAATGGTGGAAATCACAAATATCGATGAGCGGAATGTCGTACGTAATCACTATTCAAAAATGAAAAAAATTAAATATGGAGTTCCCCAGGGATCCATACTAGGACCCATCCTCTTTTTAATATTCATAAACGACTTCCCAAATTATTTAAATCCAACTCGAGTAACTATGTTTGCTGACGACACAAATGTTATAATAAAGGGAAATGAAAATGCAAAACACATAACCAGTAAAATTGAAACTTGGTTTGCTGAAAACAAATTGATTATTAATACAAACAAATCTTCAGCAATATCATTTCGTCACAAACAAAATAAAAATGTTGGCAAACCTGACATCAAGTTGTATGGTGCATGTGTTTCTTATAAGACAGAAGCAAATTTTCTGGGAGTATGGATAGAAGCACACATAAAATATCTAGTAATAAAGTTAAATAAATTCTACTTCTCATTAAGGGTAATAAAAAATGAGTTGTATGCAAGTGACATGAGAACCTTATATTTTGCATATGCAGAAAGTCCAATGAGGTATGGCATTATGTTTTGGGGGGATAGTAAAGACAGTCACTTGGTTTTTAAAGTACAAAAAAGGATTGTTAGATGCCTAATGTCAGGAAAAAAATATGACTCCTGCAGGAACTTCTTTAAGGAGTTGAAAATCTTGACTCTGCCCAGTCTGTATATATACTGTTTGCTATGTTATACAAAACAAAACCTTGAAAATTTCACCACAAATAATCAAATACATCATCATAACACCAGAGGTAAAACAGACTTAAGAACAATAACACATAGAACTACACTTTATTCCAAAGGAGTTAGATATTCAGCAGTCACTCTGTATAATAAACTACCGGCCAATCTGAAAAACATAAAATCCATGAGGTGTTTCAAACTATCGTTGAAAGAAATTTTATTAAGTGATTCATATTATGATATAAGTGAATTTCTAGATACACTGTAGCTGGCCATATAATTGTATATATTTGTGATGCATTTTAAATGCTGTGTAGTTGTAGAGCCATGCAACTATATATATGTATATATTTATGAGTTCATGCTTAGATCTTATTAATTACACTTGATGCAACTTATTTTTTATTTTTATACTTATATTATTTGTATTGTTCTAAATATTTGTATTGACGTATCCAATGTCATTGTATTGACTTAACGGATGAATAAAACTACCACCACCACCACCACCGCCACCGCCACCGCCACCGCCGCCGCCACCGCCACCGCCACCACCACAAAACAACACTTACTTTTAAATTTTCCCGGAACTAGTTTCTGAGGCCTTCCCTCTATCTTCAGCCAGACATCGACTGGTTCTCATTGGTGTAGCTGGCAATATTTTGTCATGGGTCTCCTCTGGTGGCGGTTCGAGTAACTTGCTGAACAAATCTTTCTGGGGGATGTTGAAATTGAATACTTTGTTCCTATTTTTTGAAATAAAGATTTGTTCCCATGTGGACAGTTCTTCTTTTCCTGTTGAATGTTTTAGTAATTTTGGTTCTGGATTTATGTTGTGGTTTTTTTTCCCAAAAATGCGTGGCAACTGCTGATTTTTCTAATTGTTTGTATTTTATGTTCCTAAAGTGTTCCTTTGCTCTTGTTTCTAAATTTCTTTTGGATTTTCCAATATAAATTTGACTACAGTCACAGCATTCAATTTGATATATACCAGATTTTTTGTTAGATGGAATGGCATCTTTGATGTTTGAGCAAATTAGGTTTTTTAAGGAGTAATGGTTCACTGGAGCTAGTTGAATGTTTTGTTTTTTGAAGACTTTTTTGAATTTATCAAAGGCCCATGGATGGTAAGTGAATTTTTTGAAGATCATTTTAGTTTCTGTAGCTGAGAGGGTTGTAGTTTCCTTTAGTAGTTTCTTCTTATTTGCTAAGTTCACTTCAGGAAAAGAAGAACTGTCCACATGGGAACAAATCTTTATTTCAAAAAATAGGAACAAAGTATTCAATTTCGACATCCCCCAGAAAGATTTGTTCAGCAAGTTCCTCGAACCGCCACCAGAGGAGACCGATGACAAAATATTGCCAGCTACACCAATGAGAACCAATTGATGTCCGGCTGAAGATAGAGGGAAGGCCTCAGAAACTAGTTCCGGGAAAAGTTGAATCTCAATATATTAAAAGTAAGTGTTGTTTTGTGTCATTAATCGACTCCCAATTAATTTAATTTATACAACAACACTGTTTTCAACACTTCCATGAAAGGATTAATAAATTTTGTTTGGATCAAAATTTTTCCACTTTTAATGGTGAATTTTTTCAACAAGCTTCTGGCTTAGCAATGGGGAATCCTCTTTCACCTTTTCTTGCTGATCTTTTTATCAGCTTTTTTGAAATGCAAGTCACTAAAGCATTCCGTTTAATTTCTAAAACCAGGTATAGATATGTTGATGATAATTTTGCTATTGTTCCTGATAAACACATAAACAAAGCTTTAAAATTACTAAATTTACAAGAGAAGGCTATAAAATTCACATTAGAGACTGAAATTAATGGATTTATTCTTTTTCTAGATTTAAAGATAATAAGAAATGATAATAAATTAAACTTTAGTATTTATAGGAAGTCTACTCATATTGACAATTACATAAAAAATAAAAGTTTTAAACCTTTTTCACATAAATTTGCTGTTTTCAATAGTTTGATTTAAAGATTATTAAATTTATCCTTGAATAAAGAAGAATTAAATAAAGAGTATAAACATATTATTAATACTGCTTTAGTTAATAGTTTTAGTTAACACTTTATAAATAAAAAAATTGAAAAATTTAAATATCAGAAAACTGTTAAATATATTTCTACCCTTAAAAAGAAGTAAAAGACGATTGTAATTTAAAAAAATTTAATTACCATCCTTAGGTTAATAAACATTTTCAACAATTTTTTAAAGAGTTTGGTATAACTTTAGTTCCTCAAAATTAAGTACTAAAAATTTACTGCAGTTTTCTATAAAAATATAAAATTCCTGATAGTAAAATACCTGGTATTTATCAATTTGTTTCAAATGTGATAAGGTTTATATTGGAAAGACAAAACGTAATTTAGAAACCAGAAAAAAAGAACATTTTCATAACATTAAGTATAAACAAACTGATAAATCGACCATAGCAGATCATTTTTGGTCATTTAACCATGAAATAAATCCAGAAGTTAAATTATTAAGGCAATTAAATGGTCTGATAGATTTAATGGTTTGGGAAAGTATATTTATTTTAAAAACTAAACATTGCGTAATGAATTTTGAAATACCGTCAGTCGATTCTGTTTTTAAATTTGTCTCATTTTCAGATTTTGGTAGTACTGGCAGAAACATAGTGACCTCTAGTGACTGTAACATTAACAAGATTGTTGATGGCTGTAGCTGATGATAAGAATAAAATATTCACGAAATCGCGATCCTAGTCAATTTGTAAGAAAACGGACATCATTTCTTATAAGTGAAGTTTATTTTTTAAAGTTACAAATTATTATATTTGTATATATTTGTTTGCTTCATTGTTAATAGCTTCATATGTTACATATTAAAATAAGTGTTTATATTAGACCATTCACACAAAAACTTTAATTCAACTTTTGAAGTACAAGAACTTCAAAGAGCTATTTCACAATGTAAATTACATAAAAATTCAGAGTCTGATAAAATTACAGGAGAAATGATTAAAATTTTGGACCAAAAGTACAAAATATACTATTAAAAATATTGAATTTAATATGGAACATAACTATACCAGCAGCCTGGAGAAAAGCTATTATAATTGCAATACTCAAGAGAAATAAAACAGCAGGACAACTTGGTAGTTATAAACTAATATCTCTTACTAGCACTTTGGTGATAAACCAAAATAAACTGACAACATGGGAGTACATATTAATATGTAAAAATAAGGACTCAGTAATGAACTTTGCAATCCCACCAGTAGAAATTTGACAAAGAAGTTCATAGTTCCACCACCAGAGAGAGCAGACAGCAGATGCTAGTTGGAGAGAGGTTGAAAATGGAGGTAACGGCTTCCGAAACTAGTCCCTCAAAAATATAAAAATGTAAGTGACGAATTGTCAAGAAACCTGACTGCAAATAGTTTTTTTTTTTCAATTACTTTTGATGTCACTGTTACTAAATTGCTCAAAACACGCATAAAATATCTTGTGTTTCATTGCAGGAAACCTTCTGGATATAAGATGTTGTTGGAGACTATCAAGAAATTGGAGAAGGAAATAGAAGAATTAGAAAATGAAGGTAAAAATATTATACAGTTCACTATTGTTATTTTTTGTTAACGTTGATCTTAGTGTCTAAACCAAAATATAACATATCTAAATAATGGAATAAAACCAAAGTTTTAAAAGTTTGGGTTAGCAAATATACCACATATATTATCTTATAGTATTGTTGAATTAAACTTATTGCACATTTCAATTTACATATAGTTTCCTATATATGTACTATATCAGTTTTATGTGTATAACTTCCTTTAAATAACTTTTTTACTCTTCATCTCGCTTAGTTTATTTCCACATTTATATTTTATAGTTACAGTATGAATCATAAAATTAAAGAATGTATGCATATGTATGCTAATGCTCTGGAGTCAACAATGAGGTTGTTCTCCTTCTGGCTTCCCAGTACTTAGAGGTTATATCTTGATAATTTTGTAAAGCTGTAGTTGTTCTATACCTTGAGAACACAATACGCAATTTGGAGAAGCTAGTATGGCAATCATGTCTTGTAGTAAGCCTCATCATGGCAACAGCAGATTTATGGGGCAATTCCAGAATTACAGAGGGATTTTCTAGAAGTATTTTCATGTTTTGGTTATCAATTTTTTCAGTTAGTCCAGATTTGTAATAATCATTATTTTTTTCTTAATAATCTTTTTAATTGATTCATATGAAAGGGCTTTTGTTTCCTTCTGTTAAATTTTAGATCCCTTTTTTTTTTTTTTTTTTGCTGTTACATCAGCCTTTTCATTTATCTAAATTCCACAATGTGCCGGAATCCATTAAAAAGCTATATATTTTCCTAGTCAATGGTCTGAATTTATAAGGTGCATTCAAAAAGAAACAAGTCGGAGACATAATTACAGAAACATGTACCTGTATGTAAGTCCTGGGGCTGTGATGCAAGCCAGTTCCACACGTACAGCTGGACACTGTTCAGGGTGAATCGTTTGCCCCTCAGAGCCTTTTTAAGTGGAGCAAAAATTGCATAATAACAGAGAGAGAGGTCTGGACTGTATGGAGCGTGGCCGAGAACCTCCCATTTGAATTTCTGTAGGAGTGCTGCAACTGTTGGTCATATCAGGCTTTCCATTGGTAAATAAATAAATAAATAGATGATAGATGGATGGATGGATGGATGGATGGATGGATGGACGGACGGACGGACGGACGGACGGAGGGACGGACGGACGGAGGGACGGACGGACGGACGGACGGACGGACGGACGGACGGAGGGACGGACGGACGGAGGGACGGACGGACGGACGGACGGAGGGACGGAGAGACGGAGAGACGGAGAGACGGAGCGACGGAGAGACGGAGAGAGAGACAAAAAAAATAAAAAAATAAAAAAAATTAAAAAAAATTAAAAAAAATAAAAAAAAATAAAATAAAATCTGCATTACCATTGTCCTGGCATCTGGGATCTATACCAGGACATAGTTCCACTGATTTTATTTTTAATTTTCTTTATACTTTATTTATCCTCTTTTCAGTACATGTTATCGCAGATTTCCTAACATCTAACTACATAACTAACTACCCTAATAGCCACTGGAGTCCAGTGGCTTTACAATTTTATACATTATTCTATCCTACGTTTGGCAGTTCTACACTAACTTAATACAATCTAACTAATTATTTTAATATACATTATAATATTTAATTTATTATTTTTATAACTGCCAGTACCTACTCTACTCTATAGTGAATACAAAATTGGTATCCATACCTCTCCTACTCGATATTATTTGCTTGTTACTTAGATCGGTGGAGTGGTCGGTTCCTCAATTTTATAATCTCCTAAATTTAATAATTTAGCCGATGTCGTCGTTATCCTCCTCTGGTGAGCTCCATCTGGTCACTATCTGCTGGGGTCGACCTCTCCTTCTCTCTGCCCAGTCTTGTCCTGTTGTTGTCCAATATTGCCTCCTTTTGTTCCTCGGGGTCTCCTCTGTCTCATCCTCTACATCCATCAATCATCTGACCTGGTCATCAATATCATGTGTCCTCTGTTGTTGTCCTCGTATCCTTTCTGATCTCCTTATAATATCTGTTTGTTGTTGCTGCTGGTGTTGCTGCCGTTCCCTTCGGTCCGGTTTTCTGTATTCGTCCATAACGATTTTGGATACCTTTTCTACCATTTTGTTCATTGTGACTAAGTCCTCTTCACTTCTTATTATGTCCCATATCATTTTTCCAGCTAATATCTCTCGATCTTCTTGTAGTATTTCTCTATATTTGTCACACTCGAAAATTGCATGTTCTGGTGTTCCTTCCACTCCACAAGTTTCACACGTACTGCTAGCCTTACTGCCTATCTTCTTAAAGTATGTGTCGAAAGGTCCATGTCCAGTGATATATTGTACGGTTTCCTTTGTTGGGTTGATCTTCAACTTTAAACGTTCTTTTATACTGGGAAAGATGTCTCACACTCTTCGTCCTTCACTCGTGTTGTTCCATTCCTCTTGCCATTCTCCTATCAGTAATTCCCACACTTCTCTCTTTGTATGACAAGGTCTCCCGAGTATTTCCTTCACTTTGTCTTGATTCCCTTTCCTTATCCAGTAAAGTGCTCCTCTCCATCTTACTGTTAAATCCATTGGCCACATAGCTAAAATTACTAATAATACCATTGACGGAGTAGTACGTATAAGTCCCATACATCTGATTATAGACTGCCTTTGCGTGCTCCTTAAATTTTGAATATTTTTAACCAATTTTGCTCTGTGAGCCCATACGCTCGCTCCATAACCTATAATTCCTGTTAAAATCGCTGTATGATATGATTTCGTTGCATCCAAGGGAATTCTAAATTTATATTGTGTAATGGTAGCCAATTTCATCATCAAATTTCCTCCTTTTCTTCTCACAGTCCCTATATGCTTATGAAAATTTAATTTTTCATCCATATTAATTCCAAGATATCTAAATACCGTTTCTCTTTTTATGCTCGTTCCTCCTATCTTTATTACAGGATTCCTTTCCAAACTACCTTTGATTAACATGTAAGCAGATTTATGTGGTGCTATCTGCAGTTTAACACTCTTACACCAATCCTCCAAAGTGTCCATTATTCGCTGTGCTTTACTTTCTATTTCCCTTCGGTTGTTTCCCTCTATCATTATCATAAGATCGTCTGCATATGCTATTACTTCCAGGATGTCAGGATGTTGCGTCAGCTTTTCCAGAATGGGTTCCGTCATTATGTCCCAAAAAAGGGGGCCTAAGATGGATCCTTGGGGACATCCTTTAGTAATTGTTTTCGTTACTAGTCCATTTTCACCTATTAGGTTGACCCTCCTATCTTTACAATAATCTTGCAGACTATTATACAGGCACTTAGGATAGTCCTTTTCTCTCAATATCCTAAACAGTTCTGGCCACCAAAGGTTGTCAAAAGCACCAGATATATCGACAAAGATAGATATGACATACTTTTGCTGACTTGTGGATACTACATCTATGGCTCGATTTATAGCGTCTTCTGTAGATTTCCCCTTGCGAAATCCATATTGTTTGTCTGTCTCGCCTATCATTGACCTGTATTCACTGATCCTCTTGTAAATTAACTTTTCTTGGACTTTTCCTAGCGTGTTCAGAAGACAGATGGGCCTATATGATTTCGGATCGGTTTGTGCCTTTTCTTTTCCTTTTTTAAGTATAACTACGTTTGCCTCTTTCCACATGTAAGGGATTCTTTCTTCTATTAGACACTGATTTAAGAGTTCACATACAAAAGGTGCTATAAGTTGTTCTAATTGCTGCAAAACTTCTGCCTGTATTCCGTCTGGTCCGGGGGCTTTTCCTTTTCGTAACTCCCTTATTGCAACTCGGACTTCTTGCACGTCGAAAGGGTAAATCACCCTATTATTATAATATTGGGCCATTTGATGTCTTTTTTCTAGATGTTCTTCCCCTTCGTTGTCAACCTTATCGTCCGGCAAGAGTCTTTCTAAGAGGTAGTTTGCAGATTCTGTCCAGTTTGTGGTATAGGTACCATCCTCTTTGGCCAGTGTTGATAACGCTTCAGGCGCTGTTATTTTATCCATTACTAATTTGTATGGTACTCCCCACTCGTTGTTTTTGATACCTTCTTCTGCCAATTCATCCCATGAGTCTTTTCTGGTTTCTTTTAACTTAATTTTGTAACGTTGTTTTAAGTCCAAATATATAGCCAGGTTGTGTTCCTGTTCGTTCGCAGTTCTACTTCTTTGGTAGACACGTCTTGCTTTCCTAACTTTTCTTCTAAGTTGTTGTAGTTGATCAGTCCATATGGCTCCACTTTGTATTCTAGATTTATTTTTCACGAGTCCTTTGTCCATCGCATGTTGTATGTTTGCCATTAACCTCCCTGCTTTCTCATCAATGTCCATATTGTTTACATTTGTTGGTATGACAAAATTTTGTTTTACTTTTTCCCAGTTTGCGTCTTTTATTCTGTATTTGTTCCTGCCACGTTTTGTCGTTTGATCTTGTGTCCCTTCAAAGTCTATGTCGAAAAATATAAGATTGTGGTCGCTTGAGGTAATCTGTTGTGTTACAGCCCACTTTTTTATTTTATTTCTGATGTATCCCTTGGCGAGTGTCACATCAATATTTTCACTGGCATCAGTTCTATTTATGAACGTGTATGGATTGTTCTGCTGGTTCAACACTTGTAGGTTATATGTAGCTATCATCTCCTCTAATTTTTCCCCTTTCAC
>CM060947.1:276533957-276566457 GCA_030765055.1 Mantis religiosa
AAAAAAATAAAATAAAATAAAATAAAATCTGCATTACTATGTCCTGGCATCTGGAGGCTATACCAGGACAGACTTTCCACAGACTTTATTTTCTTTACCCTATTCACTTTATTTATAATTCTGATACAATTTTTACAATTTGCAGATATTCCCTATCTCTAACTAACTAACTAACCTAATGCTATAGTCTATAGCTTACATTTTAGGAATTTTCTACCTATACCTACACTACTCTACATTGTTAACTAACTTTACAAATTTTACAATCATTTCATATTTGCAATCATAGTTAAGAGTTGATGTTGAGATTTCTTCTCCGTCTCTCCGCCGCCTCCTGTCTCCCAGTGGATACCCATAGCTGTCTCCTTCTATTGATGTTCTGTGGCTGGTCCTGGTCCTCCTCTATCTCCATTCTCTCAGGTTGTGGTGGCTGTTGGGTTTTCGCTGGTCGCTGAAGTAGGCGTTTAGATTTTCGTAGTGTGGTTTGTACATTTCGTTGGGTTGCATGTCTCGTTCTATGTTGCTGCAGTCCTTGGTAATATTCTTCCATTACTTTTATGGATACCTTTTCTGCCGCTTTTTGTAATGTCTCAAAGTCTGTTGTGCTTCTGGCGATGTTCCAAATGTTCTTTCCCGAAAGTGCAAGTCGCTCTTCTTGGAGTTGCTCTACATATTTTGTACATTCGAAGAGGACGTGTTCAGGTGTGTCCTCTACATTACATATTACACATGTAGTGTCGTCTGCTTTTTTGATTTTATAAAAGTATGTTTTATATGGTCCATGACCAGATAAAAACTGAATACCTTCTCTTCTGGGTTTAATTTGTTTAAGTCGCAATCGTTCCCTTATGTTCGGGTAAATTTCATATGTGCGCCTGCCTGTATCTAAGTTGTTCCATTCCTCCTGCCAGTTGTTAAGTAATATGTTCCGGATTTCTTTCTTTGAGTCACATGCTGTTCCTAGTAGTTGTTCAATTTTATCCCTTCTATGACGTTTTAACCAATAACACGCTGCTCGTAATTTTACTATTAGATCCAATGGCCAAGTCCTGGTGATTACTAGAAGTGCCATGGTAGATGTAGTAGAGACTGCTCCAATGCAGCGTATTATGGCTTGTCGCTGATATTTTCTTAGAATTTCCACGTTCTTCTTTAGGTTAACTCGGTGTGCCCAAACTGACGCTCCATAAGATGTTATACTTGCCATAAAACTCATGTGATAGGTTCCTATTACAGTTGGAGGTAGTTTGAATTTTCTGGTGGTTAGTGTCGCTAATTTCATCATAACGTTTTTGGCCTTGGTCGATACAAGTTTTATATGTCCATCAAAATTTTGCTTTTCGTCAATATTTATACCGAGGTATTTCACCGTTGTTTCTCTTTTTATACTATTGTTGTTTAGCTTTATTATAGGATTCCTTTTGAAGGTTCCTCTGAACATCATGTAGTAAGTTTTATTGGGAGCTATTTGTAATTTTGCTTGTTTACACCAGTTGTCCAAAAGTACGAGTGTGGAGTTTGCTCTATCCTCTAGCTCTATCCTACTATCTGCTGCTACCAGAATTAATACATCATCTGCATAGGCGATCACACTTAATGTGTTTGATGATTTTTGGAGTGTTTGAAGTATTGGTTCTGTTAGAATATCCCAAAAAAGTGGTCCTAGAACTGACCCTTGAGGACATCCTTTGGTTATTTCTTTAGTTAGTATAATACTTTCTCCCTTGATGTACACCCTACGGTCTTTGCAATAATCCTTGAGAGAATTGTAGATACATCTAGGATACTTATTGTCACGCAGTACTTCAAATAAATGGGGCCACCATAGGTTGTCGAATGCGCCGGATATATCTACAAAAATTCCCATAACGTATTTGTTTTGGCAAGAATTGGTTATTTCCATAGCTGAATTTATGGCGTCTTCGGTAGACATTCCCTTCCTAAAGCCGTATTGCCGGTCAGTCATTCCAATCATCAGTCTGTATTCATTTATTCTTTTATACAAGAGCTTTTCCTGAATTTTCCCTAAGTTGTTCAAGAGACAGATTGGACGGTATGACTTGGGCTTGCTCAGGTCCTTATCTTTCCCTTTCTTCAGGATGACGACATTTGCCTCCTTCCAGCAGTAGGGGACTTTGCCTTCTATGAGGCATTTGTTGAGGAGTTCACACAAATACGGTGCGATCTTTGTTGATATGTTATGTAAAATTTCTGCAGATATGTTATCTGGTCCTGGTGCCTTCTTCAGCTTGAGTTGTATTGCTGCTACGACTTCAGTGAGATCAAACGGGTATATGATATTGTCGTTTTTATATTCTTGTTCATATTTGTGTCTTTTCTGTCTGTGTGTTTCATCCTCATTTATATTTGTGTCCGCTGGCAACATTTTATCTATAAGCTCTCTTATGGATTCTCTTCTGGACAGGGTCTTCGGGACATAGCGTCCGCGTTACCGTGGCTCCTCCCTCTGCGATGTTCCGAGGTGAAGTCGTACTCCACCTGCTGTCTGGCCTTCCGGTCGCGCCGTCACTATCACTTCGCTCCTCGCAGGGACAACCACGTCTTCGCTCAAGACGACCCTGCCAATTCCAAGGCGCTCTTCTGGTTGACGGAGTATAACCTCTTCTCCGTTGAGCCTCAGGACCTTCCTGCCGACGTCGACCGTCGCCTCGTGGCTCCTGAGGGCATCCAGTTCCAGAATCACTTCCTCAGCCACCTTCGCGACGAACACCCACAGACGCACGGCACTCCGTCCCAAGTTCAGCTCCAGCAGGACCTCCTTCTGCACAGGCATGGTGTCGCCCGATGCCGTCACAAGCTGGTATGGTCGGCTCGGTTTCCTCGTCGGCAAACCCTTCGCCACGTCAGGTCTGATGATGGTCACGGCCGCCCACCAGCACGCGTCACGGCTTTCCACTTACCCAACCGTCCGCGATGAGGTCGTCATCCATTCGCCGGCTGACGGCGCGGATTGTCACTCGAGGGGATGGTGGTAATGGCGCCGACGTGCCCCTCTCCACGCCGGATCTTACTCGTTCTTCCCGCTGCCCTTCCTGGTGTGGGCAGACTCTCTGCAGGTGCCCGGGCTGTCCACACCCCCAACATAGGCCACTAGGTGTTCGCCGGCGTCCCTCAGCTGGTCTTCTGTCTCCGGCGTAGCGGACACTCCTCGTTCTCGACGTCGGGATAGATGCTACTTCGGCCGCCTCCGTCCTTAATGCCGCTGTCAGCGCCTCGTGGATGGTTTTATAATCGCCGAGCATTAGGCGCTGACGAATCTCCGTGTCCCGTACCCCGTCGACAAAGTTGTAGGCGGCTTCCCGGGATACGAACTCCAGTGGCAGGTTAACCAAGGCCTTGCTAGCTAGCTGCTCAATCGCTATGGCTAACTCCTGCAGCGTCTCCCCCGGCTGCTGTGACCTTGCCTTTAGTTGGCTGCGGTACGCTGCGGCTAAGCGGTGGTTCCCGAAACGATTCTCCAGGGCCTCCCAGATGTCCTTGGGCGCCGCCGTTGTCTGCACCGCGGATAGGACTTCCGCGGCCCGTCCCTGGAGGTTGGCTATTAACTGTGTGACCTCCTCCGGTGACCATCTGTTGTGCTTGGCCACTGTGTCGAACTGGCGGCGGAAGACCTCGAATGTTGACGCGCCGTCATATTTCGGAGGTTTGACGCGCGCCGATGTTGTGTCGCGTCCCGGTACGTCAGCCTTCAAGTCCTTCAGCTTCCTGCCGACGACGTCCTCCACCATGGTGTTCAGGGACTTGACGCTGCTGTCGGCCTTTCCCTCCAGGTTGTTTACGCGGTTCGCGAGGTCTTCGACGTCTTCAACCATGACGTTCAGGGACTTGGCGTTATTGTCGGCCTTTTCCTCTAGGTCATTGAAGCGGTTCGCCAGGTCCTCGACGCGCTCGTCCACTTGGCCCATCCGCTTGCCCAGCTCCGTCACGTCATCCCTCACCCCGGCCAACTGTTCCTCAAATTTGGCGGCGAGGACCTCGTTCGCCTCCTTCATTTCCGTGGCCAGACTGTCGTTCGCTGCCTTCATTTCTGTGATCAATTCGGTCTTTATTTCTTTCAACTCTGCGGCCAGGTTGTTATTTGCCGCTTCTGTTTTTGTTGTTAACTCGTTCATCTTCGCGGCCAAGTTGTTATTTGCCGCTTCCGACTTCGCTGTTAATTCGTTCATCTTCTGCAAAAGCATTTCCAATGCCGATTCCATGGCCATAATGTTCGGTGATGTTGTTATCCCTCTTCCTGACACCAGATGTGACTTTGTGGGTTCGTGAAATGATAAAACGAGGTTACGAAACACAAAAACTACACTTTATTCTCCTCGAAATACACTGTTCAACATTACAAAATTGCTAGAACCTCAAAACTGTTTATTTTCTCTCAAAACTACCTTCAACTGTCTGTCGCTACCGGTAACGATCGGCCCTCATTTTTTATCGGCTTCGCGAGTCTACCGCCAGGGCGACAGTACTGTCACGGCAACAGGCACAAAATTTTCGGCACAAATAAGAAAATAGTCGGCGGATAAAGTTTCAGATAACGAGCTTGCATAAGCATATAAACATAGCGCTTGACATAAAAGACTTACCGAAACAAACAAATTGAGATAAATGGAAATTTCTGGTAATATCTTGATTATTTGGTTTATTCTTCTGGAAAGATCTCGAATCTAGAATTAGGTATTTAAGCAAGTGACGGCTCACAAAAACTGCTCCTCTCCCGGCTTCTTCCTCATCTAGAGGAAACGGGCCTAATCCCGGAACACCAGTTTAGCTTCCGTTCTGGCCACTCCACGACCGAGCAGCTACTGCGGGTTGCCGAGAAGGCCTCCCTGGGATTCCAGGAAAGGTCTAAAACGGTAGCAGTGCTGCTTGACGTGGAGAAGGCATTCGCCACAACCTGGCACGAGGGGCTAATTTACAAGCACCACAACACCCAAACCTGTCAGTATGCGGACGATCTCATGATCTTCGCAGTCACTAGGAATACACGGTACAGCTTCCGGCAAATCCAAACCCAGCTCCGGGCCATTGGCGAATGGAGCGCAAAATGGCGAATGGCAATTAACCCGGAGAAGAGCTCTGCTATTCTCCTAGCGAAAACCATAGCCAACCGGTTGCAGCTGAACTTCGTTTTACGGCGCCATCGAATCCCATGGGTGCAAACGGCGAAGTATCTCGGGGTGACGCTGGACCGTAAGTTAACTTGCGTTCCGCACGTCAGGGGCAAGGTCCAGCTGGGGCACGTCGCACTCCGGAGACTATACCCTATTTTCAGATCAACCATGCCGATCCGACACAAACTCCAACTGTATCGGGCGATCATTCCGTCTATGATTCTGTACGGCTGTGAGATCTGGGGAACAGTGGCTAATACCACTTTCGTCAGGCTCCAGACGCTGCAGAACAAGGCACTCCGCATCATCTACGATACAGGCTGGAGATTCCCGTCTCATATCCTACATGAGCACTCCCAGATCCCGTACATTGTCGATGTCATTCGCGAGAGGGCACGATCAATGTACGACAAAATCCAAATTCACCCCAACCCTTTAGTGAACTCCCTGGGAAGGTATGACCCGAGAGATCAAAGACGCTTGCCGTCCTTCAGATTGCCGAGAGACGTTCTGGGACCCCTTGGGTAACCCAAGGAAAACCCCAGATGTCTCTGGGATCAACTTTTACGCCGAAGGACCAAGCGCTACACAACCCGTAGCCAAAACGGAGCAAAAAAAACTAAATCGTGTCTCCAAAAAGAGAGAACGATTAAGTGCAGCTGCCCACGACAAGAGGGGCAACCCATTTCAAACATTCAATAATTTCAAACTCCCCAGCAGAACATGGAACTACTAGCTCATTTCGCAGGTTAAGCCGTAAAGCGGCTAGGTACTGCGGCATAAGACACCCGGACGGGGATAGCCCCGCCCGACTAGGACTACCTCTGGACCTCTGGAAAGTGAGTCAGTTGTGACAGTGTTGTGAAACGAGAAACAGCTGGAAGTGTTATTGTAACGGGAGCTAATGATGTAATCTGCTGTTACTGTTATTATCATCGACCTTGGTAGACTGATGGTGTACGTAACGTAATGCTGTTGTAATCTATAAGAATAATAAGAAAATAAAGGAGATTTTTAATTTCTGCAACTCGGCCTTTTAATTCTATGAACCCACAAAGTCACAGTATGCTTAAAGGACTATCTAACAACCAGAGGAAACATGCTGTCTACAGAATGTACATGAAGCAACAGCTAGAGGTATCTAGTGGAATAGTGTGTACTCGTGCATTCAGCTTTATTTTTGTTATATTAAGGCTTCAAGATTAAGTCAAGATTCTTCAGTTAATAACACGTCAAAACTGAAGCTACTGACAGTGAAGCAATAAAAAATATGACAGTAAAATATAATAATTTGTGACAAACCACTCATCTGTTTAAAAATTATAAATTCTTCAGGACTAGTTTTGCAATACCTTAATTGCATCCTCGCTTTGTTTAATGTTTATTTTCCAAATGAATATAACATATAATATTAAACAAAGAGTTTGATAAATCAGTTATGGCAGATCATTTTTGGTCATTTAATCATGAAATAAATCACGAGGTTAAATCATTAAAATTAATGACTGATAGTTTGAATGATTTTGGTGTAAAATAGAAATAGCATGTGAATTTTGAAATACTGACAGTTGATTCTCTACATAAATTTGTTTTGCTTCCATTAGATGGCAGTACAATAGTGAACAATTCATTATATAGCAGCAGTAATCTTGGGAAACTAAACAGTAAACAAAAACTGAGGACGCAATAGACGTATTGTGAAACTAGTCCTGAGAAATTTATAATTTTTTTAACAAATAAGTGAAGTTTATCATACATTATTATATTTTATTGTAATATTTTTAGTTAAGCTTGAAGAAGAAGGTAATTTGAATGTAGGGAGTCACTCTTGATTCAAGAACCTTGTGTTATTGTGAACCAATTTCTGTGGTCTTCTCTGAAGTGGATCTGTTACAAGTTCCGCAAGATATAATACTTCAGACATCCCCAGTATCAATACAAGATCCAGATTCGAACTACATGTACCATCAACTAACCTCACATGTGTTAAAAGAGGAGTGCATTACCAATGTATTGTGACTTTGTGGGTTCGTAGAATTAAAAGTCCAAGTTGCAGAAATTTAAAATGCTCTTTATTTCTGTAGAAACACACTTTGGTCAAAACTTACAATAGCAGAAATACGTAACATACACAAATACAATTTTCCAAGGTCGTTGACCACAAACAAAAGCGTTCACTTTCAAAACACAATTGCAGGCACATGATACTCAGTTCCAATTACACTCTCATTTCGATTCCGTTTACAACTGTCCCTTAGCGAGTCGCGTCTTCCTTAAATACCTCTATTCAGTTCCAGAAGATAATCGAATGTTCTGTAAGATGGTACCAGATGAAACATCAACGTTCCAGACATCTAACTTTATCTGTATCGGCAAGCCTTTTATCTCTGAGCTATCTTTATCTGTTTCGGCAGGCTCTTTGTCTCTGCCCTGCACTACATGTTAGTGCGTGTCGCTGCCAGTCGTGACACTGCTCCCTCCTCAAGGCTGATCATCCCAAACAGCACCATCGTAGCGGGCCAGACGATCCAGGTGTACCACCAACATTTTTCCTCGGGGCACCTTCTGGATGCAGTAGACCACATCGTTGATCCTCTTTGCCATCCAGTATGGTCCTGGCCATGATTGTTGAAGTTTTGGGCAGCATCCCTTGGTCTTGGTAGGGTGGTACAACCAGACAGGTCACCTTGCTGAAGCCCTTGGCTGTTGGCTTGCCTGTCGTATTGGGTCTTCATGCGGTCACTAGCCTTCTGGATGTTCTGACAAGCCATCTCATGAATGTCATGGAGATGGTGCACCAGGTTCTGCACATACTCGGTTGCTGGCTGTTTTGCGTCCGGGAAGCTTCCAAAGGCCAGGTCACAGGGGAGGCGTAACTCTCAGCCGAACATTAAGCTGGCTGGCATAATTAGTCAGTCCTCTCATCACTGACTCCATGAGGTGTTGGAAGGTAGCTGGTGAGTTAGATTCTTCGATCACTCCCCTGGATCTCATGTCCTTCAGCATGTCTCGCAGGAATAAAGAAGGAAAAATTCCTATGTGCACAGACAGAAAATCATGTCTATTGTACCAAATTTATTTAGAGCAATTAATAAATAGGACAAACTATGGACAAGACAATGATAATAATTAAAATGGGAGATTTAGGTTATGATAATAGCAATAATTTCAGAATAAGATTTGGACAGATAAATGCATAACACTCAAAAGATGTAATGTTGGAGATAAGAGGATTAATAGATGACTTAAACTTAGATACAGTTTGCATTCAAGAGCCATACATAACTAATGGAAGACCAACAGACATGTCAGTTAAGGCCAGAGCCATTTTAGAGGGTGATAATCATAAGGCAACAATTATTGTAATAAATCCTAAAATTCAAGTACTTAAAATATTGCAACTCTGTGATGAATATTGTTACGATCTATTATGGTAACATAGGGATGGGGACGTGGACTCAGGTTTCTTATAGCAGAGCACTTAGGATTCAGTTACCAAAAAGCGTTTAATGACAAGCAAAATATGGGCCTTTCAGAATTGTCTGGCTTACATTTGGGAGATGTACGAGCTGTGTTGCTGACGACGACTAACCCAAGAGGGGCACTTGCTGGACAGCTGTCCTTCATGGAGTACCTGGGCGACTGCCCAGGGATGACATGTCTTATACTTTATATACTATTTCCATATCCAGTCAATACCACAATATCTTTAATAATTGACGTACTAAGTACATTTCTAGAAATTTATAAACTTCAGAATCTTATAACAGTTCCTCTCGATATTTACCAACCAGAAGTGGCTAACCCATAGGGACTTCTCTGTGACGCACATTCCGAACAACAGGACAGAGGTTGCGGGCTTAAACCGGAAGTTAAGACAATCCCAGGAGAGGTGCGACATCCTCTCTGTTACACAACCGAACCAAGTTCTGAACTTACTAAGAAATTCTAATAATAATGGAAGATATCTGAAATAAGGTTTCTCATAATGTCAGCTCGTCACAATATGTTTATTGCATTGGATTGAGCATGAGAGGGATGGTATTTCTTTTATGTAACCATTATTTATAATATAAAGATGAAATTGATGTCCACATACAAAGAATGAAAAGGATATTAGACGTGTATAATAATAAATCCTTAATTACACTGGACACAAATGCTAAATCAACTTTATGGTGGAATAAGCATCCTGACGGAAGAGGTGAAAAACTAATGAAAGTTATAATGAATTATAATCTAGATATAAATAAATCACTAAATCCATATACATTCCAAAATAGGGCTGATGCCCAAGAAAACATTGATATTACACTAGCTAGAGGGTATATTAGTGAAAGAATAATATACTGGAGAGTGGGACAGGAACAGACCACCAGCGATCATAATATAATATACTTTGATCTAGAAATATTGAAAGAAGGAGGAATCGAGTGCATGAATAGAAAGATGAGATATGCAATTAAGAATGCAGACTGGACCAGATTAAGAGATACTTTAATAATGCCAGAAAGGATACATCAAGGGGATGATATAAATCAAAAAGCAAGGGAACTGACAATATCTATTCAAAAAGCTATGGGTGAAACGCTAAGGAAAATGACTCAAACTACTACTCCATATAAAGTTTTGAATGATAAATTGCAAAAGGTTGGGAGAAAGGTTAGAAAAGCTAGGCGATACTATCAAAAAAGTCTAACAGTGCAAGAAAAAGAGATCAATTTTTATATATATATATATATATATATATATATATATATATATATATATATATATATATAAACCTTAAAGTGGAATACAAAGGTATGCTTCAGCAAATTAGAAAAGAAAAATGGCAAAAACAAATTGAAGATAACTTAAAAGCAGACACTTGGGGTACTCCATACAAGATAATTATGGAAAGGATAGCAGCTCCTGAAATAATTTCTTCTATAAGAAAAGCAGATGGAACCTATATTACTTCGTATATCGAATCCATTAATCAATTACTGAAAATAATGTTACCTGCAGATAACATAGAGGATAATGCAGAGGATAATCAAATAAAATGACAAAAGTATGAGGAAGAATATATAAATGATAACGTAATTTACGCCTTTGATTCAACAGAAGTCCAGCTGGTTATAAGGGATCTAAAAGCAAAAGAGACATCAGGACCTGACAATATATGCAACGAAGTTATACAACAATTAGAGAACTTAATCTCTCCCTATTTATGTGATGATAATAATAATAATGATAATGATGATGATAATAATAATAATAATGATAATAATAATGATAATAATGATAATGATAATAATGATAATGATAATCATGACAATGATGACAATGATGATGACGACGATGACGATAATAATGATAATGATAATGATGATGATAATGATAATGATAATGATAATGAAATGATGATAATGATAATGATGATGATGATGATGATGATGATGATGATGATGATGATAATAATAATAATGTTTATTGTCTATAGACTTCATACAAGTTTAAGACATTGTCAGATTCTACAATACAATGGGTATTGTCACCCGACCGTCGGAACACCCTATAGAGTGGGCAAGCAGGAGACGGTCGGCGTTCTCCCCGCCCCCTGGTTTGTCTTATAGCGTAAAGGAGGGATGGCTGGGACAAAAAACATCACTGCACCGTCTCTTTCTGTTCCACCTGTGTTCTCGAACTTACAGGATATTTCATCTAATCGAGAACCTTCCAGATCGGCAAGCGGACCCTATATAAGCAACACGTCGTGCAAGGGGAGTCAGTCAGTGCTTGACGAGCTAGCGGACGGACAAGAAGACTGCGTGCGTGCAACGGAAGAATTTACGTAATTGTGAGCGTGCAGTGGAACTTTAACGGACGAACTGGTGAACTGTAATTGTGTGCATTACGTAATTCTGTGTAATTGGCAAGTGTTAAACTGTAAGTCGGTGGAAATAAAGAATATTATTGAGTTTGTGTAATTGGACTTTTTATATCACGAACCCACAAAGTCACACTAGTGTCAGGAAGCGGGAAACAATATCACCGAACATTATGGCCATTGAATCGGCATTGGAAATGCTTTTGCAGAAGATGAACGAATTAACAGCGAAGTCGGAGGCGGCAAATAACAACTTGGCCGCAGAGTTGAAGGAAATGAAGACGGCAAATGAAAACCTCGCTGCAAAAACGGAAGTGGCAAATAACAGCCTGGCCGCGAAGCTGGCGACTACAAATAACAACCTGGCCGCAGAGCTGAAACAAATAAAGACGGCCAACGACAACATCACCGAGAAGATGGAAGAAATGAAGGCCGAATTAACGGCGAAGACGGAAACGGCCAACAACAACTTGGCCACGACAATGACCGCAAAAATGGCCGAACTGACCACGGAAATGAAGGTAGCGAACGAGGCTCTCGCCGCCAAATTTGAAGAACAGTTGGCCGGCGTGAGGGATGACGTGACGGAGCTGGGCAAGCGGATGGGCCAAGTGGACGAGCGCGTCGAGGACCTGGCGAGCCGCGTTAACGACCTGGAAGGGAAGGCCGACAGCAGCGTCAAGTCCCTGAACTCCATGGTGGAGGACGTCGTCAGCAGGAAGTTGAAGGATTTGAAGGCTGACGCACCGGGACGCAACACGACATCGGCGCGCGTCAGACCTCCGAAATATGACGGCGCGTCAACATTTGAGGTCTTCCGCATCCAGTACGACAGTGGCCAAGCACAACAGACGGTCACCGGAGGAGGAGGCCACACAGTTAATAGCCAGCCTCCAGGGACGGGCCGCGGAAGTCCTAAACGCGGTGCAGACAACGGCGGCGCCCAAGGACATCTGGGAGGCCCTGGAGAATCGCTTCGGGAACTATCGCTTAGCCGCGGCATACCGCAGCCAGCTAAAGGCAAGGTCTCAGCAGCCGGGGGTACGTTGCAGGAGTTCACCATAGCGATTGAGCAGCTGGCTAGCAAGGCCTTGGTTGACCTGCCACTGGAGTTCGTATCCCGGGAAGCGGCTTCAATTTTGTCGACGGGGTACGGGACACGGAGATTAGTCAGCGCCTAATGCTCGGCGATTATAAAACCATCCACGAGGCGCTGACAGCGGCATTAAGGATGGAGGCGGCCAAAGTAACAGCTAGCCCGACGTCGAGAACGAGGAGTGTCCGCTACGCCGGAGACAGAAGACCAGCTGAGGGACGCCGGCGAACACCTAGTGGCCTGTGTTGGGGGTGTGGACAGCCCGGACACCTGCAGAGAGACTGCCCACACCAGGAAGAGCAGCCGGAAAACGAGTAAGGGCCGTCGTGGAGAGGGGCACGTCGGCGCCATCACCACCATCCCCTCGAGTGACACTGCGCGCCGTCAGCCGGCGTATGGATGACGACCTCATCGCGGACGGTTGGGTAAGAGGAAAGCCGTGCCGCGTGCTGGTGGACACCGGGGCGGCCATGACCATCATCAGACCTGGCGTGGCGAAGGGTTTGCCGACAAGGAAACCGAGCCGACCATACCAGTTCGTCACGGCATTGGGCGACACCTTGCCTGTGGAGAAGGAGGCCCTGCGGGAGCTGAACTTGGGACGGAGTGCTGTGCGTCTGTGGGTGTTCGTCGCGAAGGTGGCTGAGGAAGTGATTCTGGGACTGGATGCCCTCAGGAGCCATGAGGCGACGGTCGACGTCGGCAAGAAAGTCCTGCGGTGCGGCTTAACGGAGAAGAGGTTATACTCCGTCAACCCGAAGAGCGCCTTGGAATTTGCAGGGTCGTCTTGGACGAAGACGTGGTGGCCCCCGCGTGGAGCGAGGTGGTGGTGACGGCGCGACTGGAGGGCCGGAGAACCAGGTACATGATGCTGGACCAGAAGACGCGTGTACACGGACTGTGTGTAGCCAGGGCATTGCTGCGGTGCCGAGAGGAGGTGCCCGTGAGACTGCTAAATCCTACGGACGCCGATCTCGACGCCCAGGCCGGGACGGAGTTGGGAACGTGCGATGCCATGGTGAGCGTAACGGCTATCGAGGAGACACAGGAGCCGCGCCGAAGCAACACCTGGGGCCCCGGCTATAAGGCTTAGTGGAGAGGGCGGCCGACCACCTGACCGCAAAACAGCTGGAGAAGGTTCGACAACTGCTAAGACGGTATCAGCGCGTCTTCAGCCAAGGTGATATTGAACACGGCCGCACGGACAGAGTGCTTCACCGCATCGACACCGGGGACGCCCGGCCTATTCGGCAACCACATAGACGCGTTCCGCTGGCGAAGCAAGTGGCGGTACGAGACATGCTGGGGGACATGAGATCCAGGGGAGTGATTGAAGAGTCTGACAGCCCTTGGTGTTCCTCTGTAGTCTTGGTGACGAAGAAGAACGGCGAGCTGCGCTTCTGCGTAGACTACAGAAAGCTGAACGCTGCCACCCGGAAGGACTGTTTTCCCTTACCCCGGATTGACGACACCCTGGACACGATAGATGGTGCACAGTGGTTCTCGACCCTGGTACCTGAAGTCGGGCTACCGGCAGGTAGCTCTAGACCCGAGAGACATGGAGAAGACCGCATTCTCGACGGGCCAAGGGCTCTGGCAGTTCACGGTTATGCCCTTTGGCCTCTGCAACGCATCAGCTAGCTTCCAACGCCTCATGGAGTCAGTGATGAGAGGGCTGACTTACGATGCCTGCCTGCTATACCTGGACGACATCATCATCGGGAAGAATTTTGAACATCACCTCGAGAATCTGAGTAAGGTGCTACAGAGACTGCAGGCGACCTACTTGAAGCTGAACGCGAAGAAGTGCGAGCTCTTCCGCAAGGAAGTTAACTACTTGGGCCACATAGTATCAGCAACCGGAGTGGGCACAGACCCGGAGAAGACAAAGGCCGTAAGAGATTTTCCTCGCCCAAGGGATAAGAAAGAGCTGCGCAGTTTCCTGGGGCTGTGCAGTTATTACCGCCGCTTCATAAAGGGATTCTCCAACATCGCCAGACCCCTCACCCGGCTGACAGAGGAACACCGGCCTTATGTGTGGACGGAGGACGCCGAAGACGCCTTTCAGCACCTGAAGGAAACCCTGTGCAGTGCTCCAATTTTGGGTTTCCCACAACTGGGTGGCGCCTTCATTGTGGACACCGACGCCAGCGACCATTGCATTGGAGGTGTCCTATCGCAGATCCAGGACGGCCATGAGCGGGTGATAGCCTACTACAGCAAGACGCTATCCAAGGCAGAGAAGAACTACTGCGTCACCCGACGGGAGTTACTGGCAGTAGTAAAGACATTGGAGCACTTCCATAAGTACCTGTACGGTCAGCCATTCCACCTGAGGACTGACCATTCCGCACTAACATGGCTATTGAGCTTTAAGAACCTGGAAGGCCAGACAGCACGTTGGGTCCAGAGGCTGCAGGAGTACGACTTCACCTCGGAACATCGAAGAGGGAAGAGCCACGGTAACGCTGACGCCATGTCCCGAAGACCCTGTCTAGAAGAGTGCGGCCAGTGTACAAGAGTGGAGGTGAAGGAGCGTGCCGCAGCAGTCCGAGTAGTCACGGCAGTGCCTGCGGATGGCTGGGATAGCGCAGGCCTGAGGAGGGAGCAGCTGGCGGACGTAGACTTGGGGCCACACTTAAGGGAAGTGGAGGCAGGGACTAGACCAACCTGGGAGGACATCGCACCGAGGAGCGCCACCTACAAGTCATACTGGGCCCAAAGGGACCTAATGGTGGTCGTGGACTACTTCACCAAGTGGCCGGAGGTGTATGCCATCCCAAACTAAGAGGCAAAGACAATCACAGACTGCCTCGTGGAGCAAGTGTTCTGTCGATTTGGGGTGCCGTTAGAGCTACACAGTGACCAGGGTACCAAATTTGAGTCCAACCTAATGAAGGAGGCACTACTAAGGCTTGGGGTGAACATGACTCGCACTACGCCCCTACATCCCCAATCGGATGGCATGGTCGAAAGGTACATCAAGACCTTAGAGGAACACCTGAGGAAGGTCGTTGCCAGCCATCAGCGAGACTGGGACGTCAAGGTGCCACTGTTCTTGCTGGCCTACCGCCCGTCTACACACGACACAACTGGGATGACGTCAGCCAGCTTAATGTTCGGCCAAGAGTTACGCCTCCCTTGTGACTTGGTTTTTGGAAGCCCTCCGGAAGCGAAACAGCCAGCGACCGAGTATGTGGAGAACTTGGTGGACCATCTCACGACATGCACGAGATGCCTCGGCGGAACATTCAGAAGGCGAGCGACCGCATGAAGACCAGGTATGACTGGCAAGCCAACCGCCAAGGGTTCCAGCAAGGTGACGTGGTCTGGTTGTACCGTCCTACCCGGACCAAGGGACGCTGCTCGGAGCTCCAGCAGCCATGGCAAGGACCGTACCGGGTGGTAAAGAGGATCAACGACGTGGTCTACCGCATCCAGAAGGTTCCCCGAGGGAAGATGTTGGTGGTACACCTGGATTGCCTGGCACGCTATTATGGTGCTGTTCGGGGCGACCAGCTTTAAGGAGGGAGCAGTGTCACCCGAGCGTCGGAACACCCTATAGAGTGGGCAAGCAGGAGACGGTCGGCGTTCGCCCCGCCCCCTCGTTTGACTTATAGCGTTAAGGAGGGTCGGCTGGGACAAAAACATCACTGCGCCGTCTCTTTCTGTTACACCTGTGTTCTCGAACTTACGGGATATTTCATCTAATCGAGAACGTTCCAGATCGGCAAGCGGACCCTATATAAGCAACACGTCGTGCAAGAGGAGTCAGTCAGTGCTTGACGAGCTAGCGGACGGACAAGAAGATTGCGTGCGTGCAACGGAAGAATTTACGAAATTGTGAGCGTACAGTGGAACTTTAACGGACGAACTGCTGAACTGTAATTGTGTGCATTACGTAATTCTGTGTAATTGGCAAGTGTTAAACTGTAAGTCGGTGGAAATAAAGAACATTGTTGAGTTTGTGTAATTTGACTTTTTATTTCACGAACCCACAAATTCACAGTATTGTGACTTTGTGGGTTCGTGAAAAACAAGACGAGGTTACAAAACACAAAAACTACACTTTATTTTCCTCGCAATACACCGTTCACCATTACAAATTGCTAGAACCTCAAAACTGTTTATTTTTTTCCAACACTACACTCAACTGTCTCGCTTCCGGTAACGATCGGTCCCGAAGTTTTCCGAATCTCCACCGGCCATCATTTCTCGTCGTCTTCGCGAGTCTACCGCCAGGGTGGCACTGCTCCCTCCTCAAGGCTGGTCGTCCCGAACAGCGCCTTCGTAGCGGGCCAGGCGATCCAGGTGTACCACCAACATCTTTCCTCGGGGCACCTTCTGGATGCGGTAGACCACATCGTTAATCCGCTTCACCACACGGTACAGTCCTTGCCATGGCTGCTGAAGCTTCGGGCAGCGTCCCTTGGTCCGGGTCGGGTGGTACAACCAGACCAGGTCACCTTGCTGGAACCCTTGGCTGTTAGCTTGCCTGTCGTATCGGGTTTTCATGCGGTCGCTCGCCTTCTGGATGTTCTGGAGAGCCATCTCGTGCATGTCGTGGAGGTGGTCCACCAGGTTCTCCACATCCCTCAAGAGTGGCCCCAAGTCTGCGTCCGCCAGCTGCTCCCTCCTCAGGCCTTCGCTATCCCAGCCATCTGCAGGCACTGCCGTGACTACTCGAACTGCTGCGGCACGCTCCTTCCCCTCCACTCTTGTGCCTTGGCCGCACTCTTCTGGACAGGGTCTTCGGGACATAGCGTCCACGTTACCATGACTCCTTCCTCTGCGATGTTCCGAGGTGAAGTCGTACTCCTGCGGCCTCTGAATCCAACGTGCTGTCTGGCCTTCCGGTCGCGCCGTCAACATAACCTCGCTCCTCGCGGGGACAACCACGTCTTCGTTCAAGATGACCCTACCGATTCCAAGGCGCTCTTCTGGTTGTCGGAGTATAACCTCTTCTCCGTTGAGCCTCAGGACCTTCCTGCCGAAGTCGACCGTCACCTCGTGGCTCCTGAGGGCATCCAGTACCAGAATCACCTCCTCAGCCACCTTCGCGACGAACACCCACAGACGCACGGCACTCCGTCCCAAGGTCAGCTCCAGCAGGGCCTCCTTCTCCACAGGCAAGGTGTCGCCCGATGCCAACACAAGCTGGTATGGTCGGCTCGGCTTCCTCGTGGCAAACCCTTCGCCACGTCAGGTCTGATGATGGTCACGGCCGCCCCAGTGTCCACCAGCACGCGGCACGGCTTTCCTCTTAACCACCCGTCCACGATGAGGTTGTCATCCATCCGCCGGCTGACGGCGCGGATTGTCACTCGAGGAAATGGTGGTAATGGCGCCGACGTACCCCTCTCCACGCCAGGCCTTACTCGTTCTTCCGGCTGCTCTTCCTGATGTGGGCAGTCTCTCTGCAGGTGCCCGGGCTGTCTACACCCCCAACACAGGCCACTAGGTGTTCGCCGGCGTCCCTCAGCTGGTCTTCTGTCTCCGGCGTAGCGGACACTCCTCGTTCTCGACATCGGGATAGATGCTACCTTGGCCGCCTCGTGGATGGTTTTATAATCGCCGCGCATTATGCGCTGACGAATCTCCGTGTCACGTACCCCGTCGACAAATTTGTAGGCGGCTTCCCGGGATACGAACTCCAGTAGCAGGTCAACCAAGGCCTTGCTAGCTAGCTGGTCAATCGCTATGGCTAACTCCTGCAGCGTCTCCCCCGGCTGCTGTGACCTTGCCTTTAGTTGGCTGCGGTACGCTGCGGCTAAGCGGTGGTTCCCGAAACGATTCTGCAGGGCCTCCCAGATGTCCTTGGGCGGCGCCGTTGTCTGCACCGCGTTTAGGACTTCCGCGGCCCGTCCCTGGAGGTTGGCTATTAACTGTGTGGCCTCCTCCTCCGGTGACCATCTGTTGTGCCTGGCCACTGTGTCGAACTGGAGGCGGAAGACTTCAAACGTTGACGCGCTGTCATACTTGGGAGGTTTGACGCGCGCAGATGTTGTGTCGCGTCCCGGCGCGTCGGCCTTCAGATTCTTCAACTTCTTGCCGACGACGTCCTCCACCATGGCGTTCAGGGACTTAACGCTGCTGTCGGCCTTTCCCTCCAGGTTGTTTACGCGGATCGCGAGGTCTTCGACGTCTTCAACCATGGCGTTCAGGGACTTGGCGTTATTGTTCGCCTTTTCCTCTAGATCATTGAAGCAGTTCGCCAGGTCCTCGACGCGCTCGTCCACTTGGCCCATCCGCTTGCCCAGCTCCGTCACGTTATCCCTCACGCCGGCCAACTGTTCTTCAAATTTGGCGGCGAGGACCTCGTTCGCCCCCTTCATTTCCGTGGTCAGTTCGGCCATCTTTGCGGTCATTGTCGTGGCCAAGTTGTTGTTTGCCGCTTCTGTTTTTGTTGTTAACTCGTTCATCTTCGCGTCCATTTTCTCGGTGATGTCATTCGCCGTCTTCATTTCCGATGTCAGTTCGGCCTTCATTTCCTTCATCTTCTCCAAAATCTTTTCCAATGCCGCGTCCATGGTTGTAATGTTCGGTGATGTTGTTATCCCACTCCTGACACCAGTTGTGACTTTGTGGGTTCGTGAAATATCAAGACGAGGTTACAAAACTCAAAAACTACACTTTATTTTCCTCGCAATACACCGTTCACCATTACAAATTGCTAGAATCTCAAAACTGTTTATTTTTTTCCAACACTACACTCAACTGTCTCGCTTCCGGTAACGATCGGTCCCGAAGATTACCGAATCTCCACCGGCCATCATTTTTCATCGGCTTCGCGAGTCTACCGCCAGGGTGACAGTATACATAAATTTGTTCATATGTTACATTAATATTACAATATGAAACTAAATTGAATATATACATTTCTTAAATAATTATTCATTATAATTCATTTAACCTATATATATATTTCTGAATTAAATATGTTTTCAGTTCCTTTTTAAATTTTTTTCCTTTGGGTTGTTTAACAGTTTTTGGCAGTTTGTTGTATAATATCTGTCCTTTTATTAATGGATCCTTGCAAGTTGATTTGAGATATACATGCTTCCTGTGGTAGTTATCCTTCCTCTGGTATAATAAAGTGTGCTGTTACTTGTGCCATTATTTTCCTTCTCAGTTGCAATTACAACTACCTTATATACATATAGTCCAACTACAGTAAGAATCTTATTATCTCTAAATACATTTCTACACGAATCAGTACTTGCTAATCTATAGATACAACGTAAGCATTTTTTTTGTAACACTAATACTCTATTCATATGCGCATTACAGGTGCTTCTCCATAATTCTATGCCATAGGAAATATGAGGATAGATGAGTCCAAAATATAAAGTTTGTAACATGTTTTTGTCTAAATACAATGATAATTGTCTTAAAGCATATATATTTGAGTTAATTTTTTTACATAGTCAATATGAGCTTCCCAAGTTAACCTATTGTCTATGTGAATCCCTAGGAAGTTATGGTTATCAACTTTTTCAATTTTAGTGTTGTTAAAGTATACATCATCAGTTTCTACATCTGCTTTACGGTATTCAAATATGATCATTTTGCTTTTCTTAGAATTAACTTCTAAATTTATGCTACTTAGGTACGTTGCTGGCTGTTTTACAGAGTGCGAAATTTCTGTTACCAACTGAGTACGAGATTTTTCACTGCAAATCATTGTGGTGTCATCTGCATACGATACTATAGCATTGGTAGTTATATTTGGTCAATTATTTACATATATCAGATACAAAATTGGAGCCAGAACACACCCTTGCAGTACTCCAGTTGTTACTACTTTTTGTTCTGATACATACTTTAGATTTTTTACCTATTTTATGGTTGATTTCTGTTGAGCACTTTCTATTACTTAGATAAGTGCGAAACTACAACTTACACTAGTCGAGTATCAGCTGATGATAGGAGCAAGAGCTCTTGAAACATGTCCTGTGAATAAACAGTTTGAGTGAAGCAATGTGTCAATATCTTCTCGATTCACTTTTGTACTTAGATAAGACTTAATTATATTTAGCATTTTGCCTCTTATGCCATAAATTTCTAGTTTATTAAGCAGTATTTGATGTGAGACACAGTCAAATGCCTTTGAAAGATCAATGAATACTCCTGCAGTGCTCAAACCTTTGTCTAGATTTTCCGAAACTTTGTGCATAAAATCAGCAACTGCTGTGGTTGTTGACATACCTTTTCGAAAACCATGCTGGTGACAATTCAATACATCGTATCTACTAAGAAAGTCAACCAGTCTAACTAATAAAATCTTTTCAAAAACTTTTTCAGTCACAGAAGTTAAGGTTATTGGCCTATAATTATCAACACTATTTCTATTACCCTTTTTATAGATAGGCTTTTTGATTCCCAGTTTTAAGCAATTTGGAAATAGTTCTTCATTTATTGAGCAGTTTATTAGGTGGGCTAAAATAGCCGTGAGCCCATTTTGACACTTTTTCAATATTCTAGTAGACATACCATCCCACCCTGAAGATGATTGTTCTTTAAAACTGCATATTATTTTTGTGATTTCGTCTACGTTTGTCTTATTCATGAAGATGGTATTAAAGATAATATTCTGTATTTCTGTGTTATTGTGTGATATATCCTTCTCCTTACTTCCCAAGGTTGCAAAATACTTGTTAAATAAGTTGCTTATTTTGTTTGGATCATCTACATGTTTACCTTCATTAAGCAATTTAATATTTTCACTGACATTGCTGTGTGTGGTGTTTCTATCCTTGACTAAATTCCATACTGCTTTATTAATTTTTAGATGAGTCATATTTATTACACATCTGCTTCACTTTCGTACCTATTTTGAGGACATGTTTCGCAAATCATCATTTGCATCTTCTGCTCTTATGCGACTTAAGCTTGATCCAGTGGTGTGGTGGGTGTGGGTAATTCTGGAGTTGCTGCTGCCATCTGTTGATTTAGTGATGAACTTAAATGTGGGATTCTCTTCTGGCGGATTTCAAAGTTCATTAGTTGGCTTTTATGCTTTTCTATGTATATTCTCTCCCATATGACGAGTTCACAATGTTTTTGTACATATTTTAGTAATTCTGTGCTATCTTCAATTTCATGATTTTCAGACCAGAAATGAGCTGCTATTGCGGACTTATCAATATTTTTGTATCTTAAGTGCCTGAAGTGTTCTTTCTTTCTAGTGCCTATGTTTCTTTTTGTCCTCCCTTTGTAGATTTTTTCACAGTCTTTACACTTAATCTTGTAAATGCCTGATTTTTCCTCTGGTTTTATCTTATCAGTATTATTACTGTGAAGTAGTTTTTTATTGTTGTAATTGTTTTTTGGTTACAAGGTTTTTTCCATATCCATTTTTAATTGCAGTTTTTAAGATTTGATGGTATTCGTTTTGATATTCTTGCTGACTGAGGGGTAGATTTACTAATCTGTGTGTGAGACTGTTGATGGTGGCATGTTTGTGTGGAATTGGGTTGAAACTATTTGCTTTGATGTAATTATCTGTGTGTGTTGCTTTCCTATGGATACCAAATTCTAGTTTTTCATTGCTTTTTGTGATTTTAAGGTCCAAAAAAGGTAGAGTACAGTCCTCTTCAGTTTCCACTGTGAATTGTATGCTGGGTTCTTGCAGGTTGAGTAGTTTCAAAGCATCATCTATTAGTTTGTAGGGCACTGTTGCAAAGATGTCGTCTAGGTATCTGTACCATGTTTTAAAAATATAAGGGAAGGCTTTAATTATATGTGTTTCAAAAAAGCTCATGTATAGATTGGCCAAAAATGGTGATAGCTTTCTTCCCATAGCTAGTCCTGAAATTTGTTTATAATATTTTCCATCGTAGACAAAATAATTTTGATGTATACATATTTCAGTCATTGCCAAATATTCTTCTATTGCATTGGCATCTAGGTTTATAGAGTTTAGCCATTTTTTCAGTTGAATTAAAAGTTTGTCTAATGGAATGCTACGGAAGAGGGAGCGGACATCAAAGGATACTAAAGTGTCATGAGGTTTTAGTTTAAGATTTTGAATTTTTTCTACCAGGTCTAAAGAGTTTTTTATGCTCAGAGTATGGAATTGTGGAAAGGACTGAAATTTTTTGGACAGCCATTTTGCTGGAAGGTAAGTAGGAGTGTTTATATTATTTACAATGGGACTCATGGGTCTCATGGGATGTGTTCTTTGCTGAAATTTTGTTCCCTAGACAATGTAATTAATCTCTCAAAGCAAAATTTTAACACTGAAGAAATAGATGTGCTTAACCAAGGCCTAAAAACATGTATAACATACTCGAGCAACCCGGATGAATTCATTGCAGATATAGAATTAGCAGTAGAAGGTTTGGAAACCATGGACAAAAATATAATTAGGAAAAAATCATCTTCTATATTGGAAAACTTAATAAATAAAAAACCAGGAAAACATTTGAAACAAATTAAGATAATTAAATCTTTAAGGAAAAAGGATGTAATCTTCTCAAGGACTGATAAAGGGAACAAAATAGTAATCTTATATACAGCTACATACAAGGAAAAAAATAAATGTTAGAGTTACTACAACAAATAGAATTCCAAGGTATAGATTCTAATCCACTCAACCGATGCATAAAAGATGTACAAAAAACCATCATTAATAGTAAAATTTTAACAACTGCAGAACAAAAAACTATCAAACTGGACAACCCTACCCTTGCAAGACTATATGGTTTACCTAAAATACACAAACCCAACATCCCATGAGACCCATTGTAAATAATATAAACACTCCTACTTACCTTCTGGCAAAATGGCTGTCCAAAAAATTTCAGTCCTTTCCACAATTCCATACTCTGAGCATAAAAAGCTCTATAGACCTGGTAGAAAAAATTCAAAATCTTAAACTAAAACCTCATGACACCTTAGTATCCTTTGATGTCCGCTCCCTCTTCCGTAGCATTCCATTAGACAAACTTTTGATTCAACTGAAAAAATGGCTAAACTCTATAAACCTAGATGCCAATGCAATAGAAGAATATTTGGCAATGACTGAAATATGTATACAACAAAATTATTTTGTCTTCGATGGAAAATATTATAAACAAATTTCAGGACTAGCTATGGGAAGCCCGCTATCACCATTTTTGGCCAAACTATACATGAGCATTTTTGAAACACATATAACTAAAGCCTTCCCTTATATTTTTAAAACCTGGTACAGATACCTAGACGACATCTTTGCAATAGTGCCCTACAAACTAATAGATGATGCTTTGAAACTACTCAACCTGCAAGAACCCAGCATACAATTCACAGTGGAAACTGAAGAGGACTGTACTCTACCTTTTTTGGACCTTAAAATCACAAAAAGCAATGAAAAACTAGAATTGGGTATCCATAGAAAAGCAACACACACAGATAATTACATCAAAGCAAATAGTTTCAACCCAGTTCCACACAAACATGCCACCATCAACAGTCTCACACACAGATTAGTAAATCTACCCCTCAGTCAGCAAGAATATCAAAACGAATACCATCAAATCTTAAAACTGCAATTAAAAATGGATATGGAAAAAACCTTGTAGATAAAAAACTAAAATCATTCAAACTTCAAAAGAGATTAAAACAGATCACAGCTCTCACACCAATAAAACAAGAAATTAGATTTGCTAAATTTACTTACCACCCCTGGGCCACAAAAAAGTTTCAAAAAATATTCAAGAAATACAATATAACATTGGCACCAAAAAACAATTACAACATTAAAAACCTACTTCACAGTAATAATACTGATAAGATAAAACCAGAGAAAAAATCAGGCATTTACAAGATTAAGTGTAAAGACTGTGAAAAAATTTACATAGGGAGAACAAAAAGAAACATAGGCACTAGAAAGAAAGAACACTTCAGGCACTTAAGATACAAAAATATTGATAAGTCCGCAATAGAGCTCATTTCTGGCCTGAAAATCATGAAATTGAAGATAGCACAGAATTACTAAAATACGTACAAAAACATAGTGAACTCGTCATATGGGAGAGAATATACATAGAAAAGCATAAAAACCAACTAATGAACTTTGAAATCCCGCCAGAAGAGAATCCCACATTTAAGTTCATCACTAAATCAACAGATGGCAGCAGCAACTCCAGAATTACCCACACCCACCACACCACTGGATCAAGCTTTAGTCGCATAAGAGCAGAAGATGCAAACGATGATTTGCGAAACATGTCCTCAAAATAGGTACAAAAGTGTAGCAGATGTGTAATAAATACGACTCATCTAAAAGTTCGCTTCACTGTGGTGTTCCAATACAGTTAAATCTCGCCATACTGCTTTGTTTATATTGCTGGAGTTATTTATCTTTTGTTTATAATGTTGCAATTTTAAATCAATTAATGTCCTATGATACTCCTTTTTTAATTGTGTATATCGTTCCCTGTGCCATTCAATTTTTGTCATCTTGTGTAATTCATAAGCATCTTTCATTTTATAAATCCTTTCATGGAAGTGTTGAAAACAGTGTTGTTGTATAAATTAAATTAATTGGGAGTCGATGACAGTAGTGTCATTAATCAACTCCCAATTAATTAAATCTTTCATTTTATTTCACAGGATGTAAATTTCATCAGGTAATTTAATTTTCTGTACAGATCTCTTTTTGGTGGTCTTTCTTTTAATAGGGCAGATACTGTTAAAGTATGCGATTAATGTTGTCATGAATATTTCCCATTTTTTATTGCTATTTTGCTCTGCATACACTTTAGACCAAGTTTCCATTTCTAGTATGCTATTAAGTTTACCTAAATTCTCATCTGAGACATTTCTAAATTCAAAACTTATGTCCTCATTGTGAACCACAATACAATCATATACATCAATATATACTGCATGGTGGTCGGAAAGATGGAAATCATGTATCCCTACTGAATAGCAATCTAGCTTTATATTTGTGCATATGTGGTCAATAATAGTTGCTGATTGTGTGGTTACTCTTGTTGGTTCTTTTACTACATCAGTTAGGCTATAGGATTTTATGATATCAATAAAACTACAATAATCTCTATTAGTGCTATCTAGTGCTAGTGCCATCTCTATTAGTGTGATCTATTGAATGAATGTCTTGTCCAAGGAAAAATACTGCATTGCTGGAAAGAAGCTGATGTAGTCATCCTAAAGAAATCAAAGGATCATGACCCAGCTAATCCAAAATCATATAGACCAATTTGTCTGCTCAACTCCCTAGGAAAGATTCAAGAAAAACTTTTGTATAAAAGAATTCTGGAGTATAAGATGATGCTAGGCATGACAGAAAATCAGTTTGGTTTTAGGAAGGGTAGCTCCACTGAAGATGCTCTAAACTTTACAATGAAAGCATAATAAATAACTGCAATAAAAATACATAGTGTGAATATATAGAATAAAAAGAAGTATTTCAGAAAGTGGAGTGCCATTGTTACTAAAATTAGGCAAGTGAGTCAACCTTGTATATACTTTTCTCCACTTACAAGTTTTTTATGAAGACTAGTTTCTGGGGACTTCTCCCCTATCGTCAGCTCTGTGGTTGACTGATGATGCATCCGGTGTCTGCATCTGGTTTGGTGTTGTGCTGCCATCTAACATCCTGGTAAGTTTGATGACGTCATCTACCGCGGGAATTTCAAAATTCATCAAGAGGTCCTGTTTTTTCGTAATAAATATGTTTAATCAAATCTGTAGTTCCAGAGATTTCTTTGCCTGTTTGATCAGTTCTATTTCTTGTTTTATGTTGTGATTCTCAGACCAAAAGTGATGTGCTATGGCCGATTTGTCCATTTGTTTGAATTTAATATTTCTGAAGTGTTCTTTCATTCTTGTTCCTAGATTCCTTTTGGTCTTACCAATGTATATCTTGTCACAATCACAAAAGCAACGTTGCGGATGATAAAATAGAGGAATATATCAAATTAACCACCCTATGTATTGAACAAAACAGCTTCACGTTCTCCAGCAAGATCTTCCAACAAACAGCAGGCTTGGCCATGGGTAACCCTCTTTCACCATTACTAGCTAATCTGTTCATGAGTAATTTGGAAACACACATTACTAAAGCCTTTCCACACATTTTCAAATGTTGGCATAGATATGTCGACGATGTGTTTGCAATAGTCCCTAGAAGACTAACCGAGGATGCTATAAAGTTGCTTAACGTACAAGAAAAATCAATAGTTTTCACCATTGAAGTAGAGCAGGATGAATGGCTACCTTTTCTAGATTTGAAAATCATTAGAACAGCAACAGGATTACAATTTGGAATATACCGAAAAGCAACACATGTTGATAATTACATTAAATGCAACCCATTCAACCCAGTACAACATCAATATGCAGTATTCCATAGTTTAGTTCACAGATTAATCAACATTCCGCTAACAAAAACAGAATATGAACAGGAGTACGCTCACATACACCAGGTTGCCGAACTGAACAACTATAACACAAATTTCATCAAAAAACCGATCTATAGACACAAAAGAAACAAATACTTAAACGACATTACTACGTTAAAAAAACTAGAAAACCCAAACACCAGATATGGAAAATTTACATTTCATCCAAAATACTTCAAAAAATTTGAAAAGATATTTAAGAGCTTCAACATAAAATTAGCCCCTCAAAACAAACACAACATCCGCAACTTACTAAACCCCCTCTAAAAAATAGCACACCGAAAACTCAATTATCAGGCATTTACCAAATGAGTTGCCAGTATTGTGACAAGATATACATTGGTAAGACCAAAAGGAATCTAGGAACAAGAATGAAAGAACACTTCAGAAATATTAAATTCAAACAAATGGAAAAGTCGGCCGTAGCACATCACTTTTGGTCTGAGAATCACAACATAAAACAAGAAATAGAACTGATCAAACAGGCAAAGAAACCTCTGGAACTACAGATTTGGGAAAACATATTTATTATGAAAAAACAGGACCTCTTGATGAATTTTGAAATTCCCACGGTAGATGACGTCATCAAACTTACCAGGACGTTAGATGGCAGCACAACACCAAGCCAGATGCAGACACCGGATGCATCATCAGTCAACCACAGAGCTGACGATAGGGGAGAAGTCCCCAGAAACTACTCTTCATAAAAAACTTGTAAGTGGAGAAAAGTATATACAAGGTTGACTCACTTGCCTAATTTTAGTAACATAGTGTGAATATTTGTGGATATTACCGGAGCTTTTGACAACATGTGGTGACTGCAATTATTTCAAATTATGAGAGAAGAAGAACACCCGAGATGTCTATATAACTCTTTAAAAGATTATTGTAACAATAGAGGTGGAAATGTAAAGGGAGACAATCATATCACAGTTAGAGAAACTACAAAGGGTTGTCCACAGGGCTCAGACCTTGGACCGAATTTCTGGGATATACTCACAGAACCGATTACACAACAGTTGCAAGCCTCTAGTAACACACTGAATATTGTGGCTTATGCAGACGATCTCTTGTTATTAGTGGGAGGTGATAGTCATTCAGAGTTAGAAAGAAAAGCCAATTTAACTATGGAACAACTGTCTTCTTGGTGTAAGGAATCCAAATTATCTATTGCACCACAAAAATTAGCATATATTCTATTTAAAGGAGCCTTAAAAAGAGGCCCTATTGTTAAAATAAATAATGAAAATATTAAAAGGAGTAAAGTCATCAAATATCTAGGAGTATTTCTAGATGAAAAGAGATATTATGATACACATCTAAATGAAGTAACAAATAAGGCTAGAAAAATAATGATGAAATTATCAACATTAACCACAAGGACTTTTAAACTACCTATGGATACAGTAAAAACATATCATATGAGCTTTATGATAGGCATAATTGGTTATGGAGCTGTAATATGTAAAAATAGATTAAAATATCAGAAATATATTAAAATAATTAGAAGTGTTCAAAGACAAGCTTTAATAAGATGCTTAGGAGTTGTAACAACACAACTTTAGCTCTTCTAGTACGTTTGGCAATTTGGCCTATAGACTTAGTAATAAAACAGAGAGCAGCAAATTATTGGCTCAAAAGAAAAGATTTCTTAAAAATTGAACAAGTTATAGGTGAATATTGTAGGAATAAAGCAGAAATCAACAGGAAGCTTTTAAGAGATAGGCAATATGAATGGGATACATCACTTCAAGGAAGAACTTATAGTTTATATTCCAATATAAGTGAAAGATTAAGATTAAAAGATATAGTACCAGCAAGATTAGGCATCGAATACTTAATGGAGATACACCAGAACACGCCCTATTTTAATGTCATAAATATGATGAAATTTTACATGAGGAAAGGAAATAGCTAGAAAGCAAATATGTTTGGAACATGGTTAGGAATACAAATGACTTTAAAATACTTGAAACAGCAGCAGGAAAGATTTCCACTATAATTATGGAGCAGTATCAACAACAAGGTATAAGGGAACAGAATAACCAAGTACAACAGGCCGGCATTCAAAATGAGTCACCGCAAGTTAGAAGATCTCAGACACTTAGACGAGTAAATTTATCATCTCAACATAGACGTGTACAGGAAATAATTATGGAGGAGAGGATAGACAAACCAGAATCATCTTAGATGATGTATAGATATAATGGACAGAATGAATAACTAGAATTATAAAGTTTTTCTTGAATAGCTACTAAACAATTTAACTAAACTGTTATTAAACTGTCATTAAATTGCCTACTTATTATTGTTAGCTTGAAAGTGTATTAGTAGTTGTTGTTGTTGTTGTTGTTTATTCATCCGTTAAGTCAATACAATGACATTGGATACGTCAATACAAATATTTACAACAATACAAATAATATAAAGTATAAAACATAAATTACATCAAGTGTAATTAATAAGATCTAAGCATGAACTCATAGATATATACAGTTGCATGGCTCTACAGCTACAGCATTTAAAATGGTATCACAAATATATACAATTATATGGCCAGCTTCAGTGTATCTAGAAATTCACTTACGTCATAATATGAATCGCTTAATAAAACTGTTTTCAATGATAGCTTGAAACACAGCATGAATTTTATGTTTCTCAGATTGGGCAGTAGTTTATTATACAGAGTGACTGCTGCATATTTAACTCCTTTGGAATAAAATGTAGTTCTATGTGTTATTGTTCTTAAGTCTGTTTTACCTCTGGTGTTATGATGGTGTACTTGATTATTTGTGGTGAAATTTTCAAGATTTTGTTTTGTATAACATAGCAAACAGTATATATACAGACTGGGCAGAGTCAAGATTTTCAATTCCTTAAAGAACTTCCTGCAGGAGCCATATTTTTTTCCTAACATTAGGAATCTAACAATTCCTTTTTGTACTTTAAAAACCAAGTGACTGTCTCTACTATCCCCCCAGAATATAATTCCATACCTCATTAGACTTTCTGCATATGCAAAATATAAGGTTCTCATGTCACTTGCATTCAACTCATTTTTTATTACTCTTAACGAGAAGTAGAATTTATTTAACTTTATTACTAGATTCTTTACATGTGCTTCCCAATCTAAATGCTGATCTACCCATACTCCCAGAAAATTTGCTTCTGTCACATAAGAGACACACACATCATACAACTTGATGTCAGGTTTCACAACATTTTTATTTTGTTTGTGGTGAAATGATACTGCTGAAGATTTGTTTGTATTAATAAGCAATTTGTTTTCAGCAAACAAAGTTTCAATTTTACTGGTTATATGTTTTGCATTTTCATTTCCCTTTATTATAAAATTTGTGTCGTCAGCAAACATAGTTACATGAGTTGGATTTAAATAATTTGGGAAGTCGTTTATGAATATTAAAAAGAGGACAGGCCCTAATATGGATCCCTGGAGAACTCCATATTTGATTTGTTTCATTTTGGAATAGTGATTACGTACAACGTTCCGCTCATCGATATTTGTGATTTCCACCATTTGTTTCCAATTTTTTAAATATGACTGGAACCAATCTCATACTATTCCCCTTATCCCATAATAGTACAGCTTTTGCAGCAGAATTTCATGATGAATCATGTCAAATGCCTTGGTTAGATCTATTAGTAAGCCTGCACAGTTATTATCATTGTCAATAGCCTCCAATATATGATCTGTAAACTCAAAAATTGCGGATGTTGGGGATTTTCCTCTACAGAACCTATTTTGTGCAGGGTTAATTATATTATGCTTCTCCAAAAACAATCTAAGTCTTACTAGCATAGCTTTTCCTACAATTTTGGATAAGGCTGGTAAAACCGATATTGGCCTGTAGTTTTCGACTTTTTCTTTATCTCCTTTTTTGAAAACTGGTTTTACTTTGGCAATTTTAAGTATATCTGGAAATTGTCCGGCTTCAAAGATTTATTACTTAAATAACTTAGTACTTTACCTAAAACACTACGGCAGTATTTGAACACTGTTATAGGTACCTGATCATGTCCTACGCTTGGTTTATTTTTTAGTGATTTCAATATTGTTTGAATTTCTGCCTCTGTCACCGGTGTTAGAAACATACACATTCCAACTGAGTTTACGTGCTCCCTATTTAATTTACAAGGCTGATTCCCAACTAATCTCTCCACCATCTCGCTATAGTAAGTTTGAAATACACTGGCTATTATTACTTAAGGATCTTCTGGCAGTGAACCATTTGGTAACCTAATAGATATGTTCTTATCCCCATTACTTTGTTTTAAATGCTTTTTAGTTATACTCCACATTGCTTTTTGTTTATTCTCAGCATTATTGATGAATTCAATATTATTCTACTTTTTCGCTTGTATTAAAACTTTATTATATATCTCCTTATATTTCTTAAAGTATTGTTCTATGCCCGGATCAGTACCCCGTTTCCTCAAAGAATTAAAAAATCTTAACCTTGCCCCAGATTTCAAAATATCCTTTGTTACCCAGTTCTTTTTATGTTCCCCTAGCTTTCGCAATTTCATTGGCATTACTATATCCATGTGGTGTTTCAACCTAATTATGAATGATTCATACATTACATTGATATCACTTGTTACATACATAGGGCTCTAATCTTCTGTTTCAAGTTTAGCCTTTAGATCTGCTAAGCTATGCTTATTTACATTTCTACTATACTGTTTTAACAAAGGCTGCTTGGTGTTTCTGTTTATGGTAGTATAATCTTTTAAGGTAGTTAATAATGCATAGTGATCAGAAAAACCTGTAACAATAACTTGTATGACAGAATTAGTAAAATCATTTGGTATTAAAATCTGGTCTAAAATTGTGCCTGAATGCATTGTTACTCTAGCTGGTTTACTCACAATAGGATGAAGGGAACATAGCATCAGTAAATCTGTTATTTGACTATCTAATTTTTTACCAGAATCAAAATTTAAGTCCCCTATTATGGCGATTTTCTTGCTCGTACCGATGGCTTCTACTATTTCCTCTAAACTTTGCACAAAATAATTGATATCCCCTGTAATAGATAGATATATACAAACTAACACACACTGATATGTAGGTAATTCAACTATACTTGCTTCAAAATCGAACTCCTTATTTAAGTGATTAAATCGATGAATTTGTTTCGACTTGGTATGTTTGCTCACAAAGACACAAGTTCCTCCATGTTGATACTTTTTACGGCAGAAACTGGCTACTAGGCTAAACCCTTCAATTTGAATAGTCTCTAATTCTTGCTCGTGCAACCAATGTTCACAAAAACAAATCACATGTACCTTTTTAAAATATGTATCCCCTAATGCTTCATATGCTGGTACCTTATTTTCCAGACTCTGTGCATTCTGGTAAAATATTTCTAGGGACTGTACACCCTTATTTGTTGCTTTAGTGGTTGAGTTACTGCTAGGCATGTCCACATACCCACTCACATCCTGTTTAACATTTCCTTTCCTGTACGAAAACTTAAAGTCTTGCTGATGACGTTGCTAAGAATAAAGGATCCTTTTCGATTTAGGTGCAGACCATCCATGTCCAATCACCTGAAATCAAGGAACTTATTTACATTCACAAAAATTGCTCCTAGTGACTCACATGCCCAGCTAATGCTTTCGTTTATGCTGTCTATATACCTACTGTCCACATCTTCTCGTTTTATTACACCATTCACTATCACACGAGATTTAGGAAAACATTCTTTGGTTGATCGTACTACACTGTAGACTTTGGCCATCACTTCATCAAGATTGTTTGCACTATTAATGTTATTAGTTCCTGCGTGCAGCACTATTACTTTTGGTGCAGTCACAGTAGCATTTTCCACCTACTTGTGAAGTTCTTGATTCTTCTTTTCCAGTTGCTCTGCCCTAATTCCTCTGTATACCATAGTATGCGCCTCCTTGATGCTCACGTGCTTCACCATTGAGTCCCCCATACCAATACTTCTTGTTGGCGGCT
>CM060947.1:276573957-276586457 GCA_030765055.1 Mantis religiosa
AATTTAGTGTACAACACCTTTTAAAATCACAGAATACAATGGAGATATCTACAGACAAAACATCAGGTGTGTACCGGATAAACTGCAAAGGCTGTGACAACTTTTATGTTGGAAAAACTAAAAGGAATTTGAACATTAGGCTTAAAGAGCATTTTAGGAACATCAGGAACAAAGAAATAGATAAATCGGCAATAGTGCACCATTTTTGGAAGTAAATCATGATATAGAACGAGAAATCCACTTATTAAAAAGTGTCCAAGGTGCAGCTGCATTAACCACGTGGGAAAAAACCTTCATAAAGAAATATGAAAGAAAATTGTTCAATTTCGACACTATCTTTGAAGAAAACCCAAACTTTAAGTTCATCAAAATACCGACAGTGACGCCCCTATCACCTCCAAGGAGTTCACCAAACCGCATCCATTAGTCGACAACAGCTGATGATGTTAGGAAGATCTTAACGAAATGCGTTTTCTAGATAAATACTAGCAACAAATGGAGCATTGAGTACTAGTTCGACTTAAAATTATATTAATTTTGTGCTTCATTGTATCATAGTCCTTACACATTGTAATCATATAGTTTGTTTATGTTAAATACTTTTCTGTGGACTTAATATTTCCAAGAGACTGCTTGTATTGGTCTGCAGTTTAAAATAGTTTCCCAAAATGGAACGTTTTTTTTTTTAAATTTACTTTTGGTTCCTTTTTTCATGAAAAGGGAACGAAATTTCAATTCATCACATAGTAGCCATCACCTAAGCCTACTGTATTCTTCTATTCCCATTGTACCTATTAGGAACTGTATAATCTCTTCAAATGTCTATATCCATTAAAATGAAGTACTAAAATAAATATTTGTATGAACAGTCTGTACAAGTCATGTGAGTTCTCTTTTTATTTTATTGGCCATAAAGTGTATTGTTTTTTATTTCAGTTTGTGATGATTGTGACAATGAGTGGGAAGGTGATTGTCTGCTTCATGGTCCATTGATTCCAGTGGAAGATAATAAAGTAGGTACTTGCTTCAAGTTTCCAACAAGTGAGTTTATCTGTAAACAGTGCCATTTATATAAGATATAGTTATATTGAATTATCCTAAGATCTTATTATGAGACAAGAGTATGAAGCAAAACACTTTTGAACACTTTCTCATCAGGATGCTTTCTCCAACCAGACAATCCTCCTTCAGACTTGAGATTTTAATCCTCCCAGCATCAATAAAATGTAAATCTTGTCAAAAAGCATAAATTATACCCAAAAAGAAGTTTGTAACAAGATGGTAGGTAGCATGTCTACATCATCTTCAAGTCCCAAATTTAACTCTCATTCAGAGTGAGTTATCTTGATAAGTGAAAGAACTATTTGTAGTCAGTTTTTTGACACTTTGTCACTTATATTTTTATATTATTAAGGGACTAGTTTCGGGAGTTGTCACCTCCAAAACTAGTCCCTCAATAATATAAAAATGTAAATGACAAAGTTTTACAAAAAAAAAAAAAAAAAAAAAAAAAAAAAAAAAAAGACTACAAATACATTTTTCAGTTAATTTTGATGTCAGTTACTAAATCCCACCAATCACACATATCTAGATAAGGTTTTTTCCTGTGTTTTCCCTTATCCTGAAATATGAATGTCTGGTAACTCTAAGCTCTATGTACCCTGTACTCATTTGAACAACATTTCATTCATCGTCCGATATGACTTAACGTTGGAGATTTCCTCTGATCCTGAAAGATGAATGTCTGTTAACTCTTAAGCTCTATGCACCCTGTACTTATTTGAACATCTTTTCATTCATCGTCTGATATGACTTAATGTTAGAGGTTTTCCCTTATCCGCCTGCCTCGGTAGCGTGGTGATAGCATGTGTGCCTCACGTTCAAGAGGTCCCGAGTTCGAATCTCGGTCAGGGTGGGTTACCTGGATTGATTGATTGATTGTGTGGGGTTTTAGGGCCCATCGACAGCGAGGTCATTTGGGCCCGAAGTCAATTAATAAAACCTAAAAGCTATAAAAATTAAGCTAAAAAAGGTAAAATATAATAAAACACTCAACTGTTAAAATGACATTAAAAACAATCTAAAGACTAATACTTTAAAACCTCTAAAAGTAATAAATATAAAATACAAGTCAGACTTGTTGATTAAAACCGATTTTAAAAACAAACCGCAGTGCCTTATCCACGGCCACTGGGTCGTCCCCTAAAACATCCAGCAAGTTAGTTCCCAAGCCTACTGACTGGCGAACGCGGGCGTACTGTGGGCTATCGAGCAATATATGCCGCACAGTGAGGCGTACTGCACATGGAGCACACACTGGGGCCGGCTCCCCTCTTAACAAATGGCCATGAGTGGCTCGTGTGTGTCCAATTCTCAGCCGGGTGAGTATCACTTCGGCTCGCCGGTTATCCCTGCATGAAGTTAGCCAGGGTTGTACGCTCTCTTTTATTGCCCGGAGTTGTGTGCCTTCCAAAGCTGTCCAGGAGTGCTGCCAAGCAGATAGGAGTTGGCGACGGAAAAAAACGTTGCACGTCCTGGTATGGCTCAGTAGTTGTTAAACTCCGGGGCAAACAGCAAGCGGACTTGGCAGCCGCGTCCGCCTCCTCATTCCCGGAAATGCCCACATGGCCTGGGGTCCAAGTAAAAACAAAATGGTATCCGCTACTAAGCATTTGCGAGATCAAGGCCTGAATTTTTAAAACTAGCGTGTGAGCTGCAATGTGCTGTTGCAAGGCCTGAAGAGCGCTTAGAGAGCCAGTGCAAACGATAAAATTGCCAGGAACTAACTTACCAATAAAAAGGAGCAGATAGAGGATGGCATACAGTTCTGCAGAAAAAACAGAGGTGAAGTCCATAAGGCGAAATTTATGGGCCTCGCCGTTAATGACGAATGCGCAACCCGTAGTGCTACCCAACTGGGAGCCATCTGTAAAGCCCGGAACATAATTAGGGTAACGGTCCAGTAGTTCGGCAAAAAGTTGTTGGAATACCGAATGTGGGGTAGCTAGTCTCGAGTTTGTGGAAAGAGCAAGATCGAATCGCGCACGCTGGAGCTGCCATGCGGGATAACGACCCAGGGACGAACGCTCCACGCGAGGCATTCGGAGGTCGTGTGTACGGAAGAGTTCCCGGAATCTTACTCCGGTTGGTCGTGTCCGAGAGCTAGGGTGTATATAACGGTGGGCTAAGTCGGGATGCAGAACTGGTTTAAAACATGGATGGTTTGGGTAGCTTGCCAACTTTGCAACGTAGGAACAGAGTAGTGTCGAGCGACGAATAGAAAGTGGAGGTTCGCCGGAGTCGGCATACAAGCAGTCGAAGCGACTTGTGCGGAAAGCCCCTGTGGCAAGGCGGATACCTGTATGATGTACGGTGTCTAAAAGGCGAAGTTTAGAGGCGGTCGCTGCGCCATAAATAAAACAGCCGTAGTCCAGCTTGGATCGGACCAGGGAGCGATACAGCCTCAACATTACCGTGCGATCGCCCCCCCAAGATGCTCCAGATAATACCTTCAGCACCCGCAGAGAACGATCGCAAGAGGCTCGAAGGTGACGAATGTCGCGCTCCCAGTTGAGTTGTCTGTCCAAGTAGAGGCCCAAGAACTTCAGGTGCGAGACAAACGGCAGGAGGGTGCCGTTCAAGTGAAGATCAGGTGGAGGGTGAATACCTCGTAGACGATGGAAGTGGACACATCGTGTCTTCGCAGGAGAAAAACGGAAGCCGCTGCGAAGCGCCCAGGCTGCCAGCTGGTTGATGGCCAACTGCAGTTGACGCTCTATATGGTCTAAGTTACAGGAACGATAATATATGGCGAAGTCGTCAACATACAGGGACGATGGAATTCCGCCGCGAACGACACTAGTAATGCCATTAATAGCCACGGCAAAAAGGGCGACGCTGAGAATCGACCCTTGAGGCACACCATTCTCCTGGATCCGCTCCCTTGATATACTGTTCCCTATTCGGACACGAAAACGACGTAGTGCTAAAAAATTACTTAAAAATTCCGGTAAGTGGCCTCGCATACCGTAACTGTGCAGGTTGCGTAGTATGCCATACCGCCAAGTGGTGTCATAAGCCTTCTCCAGGTCAAAGAATACTCCCACTACATGTTGTTGCAGTAGAAAGGCATCATGAATGTAAGCCTCAATGCGTGCTAGATTGTCAACGCTAGAGCGATGGCGACGAAAACCGCATTGAAGGTTAGACAGCTGGTTATTTATTTCGAGCCACCACACTAACCGAGAGTTTACCATTCGCTCAAAGGTCTTACAGACGACACTCGTCAGGCAAATGGGGCGGTAGCGGTGGGGTCCTTTCCCGGTCGAGGGATGGGGATGACAATACCCTCTTGCCAGGAAGATGGAAAGACCCGCTCTTGCCAGATGCGGTTATACATGCCTAAAAGGAAAGACATCGCATCGGGTGGAAGATGTAGCAGCATCTGTCTGTGGATGTCATCGGGACCGGGAGAAGAGTCCTTAGCTAGGGCTAAAGAATGTGCAAGCTCGGCAGCGGTAAAAGGTTGGTTGTACGGCTCATTACATTCGCTATTAAAATTAAGTTTCGTTCTCTCCGCAGCTTCCTTAATAGGAAGGAAGAGGGCGTCGTAGCTAGCCGTTTGGCTAGTAGCAGCGAATGAGGTGGCAAGGGCTTCGGCTATATCTTGCTCGGCAGTGCAGATGGAACCATTGAGGGCAAGTCCGGGAATGATCGTTCGGCGATACTTGCCATGCATCCGCCGAACAGCTGACCATACCTGTTTGGCGGAGCTGCGACGAGAAAGGGAAGACACGTAGGCTTCCCAGGATGTTCGTTTCGCATTGCGAAGCACAAAACGTGCCCTAGCTCGAGAACGTTTAAAATCAACGAAGTTCTTTTCTGTCGGGTGCAACTGAAACAGCCGCAAAGCACGTTTGCGTGCTTTTATAGCTACACGGCATTCCTCAGACCACCAGGGTACAGGGGTATGTCGTGGGGTAGAAGAACCTCGAGGAATGCTGGATTCAGCGGCGAGCAGGATGGAACATGTAAAATATTCCACCATTTCATCGACGGTGTCAAAACCATCGTCGGTGAGGTGTATATGGGAATTAAACTTTTCCCAGTCAGCCTTGGAAATAATCCAGCGAGGATGTCGCGAAGGCGCATGGTGGCGGCCGGATAAATGGATGTTAATTGGGTAATGATCGCTCCCAAAGAGGTCGGAAAGCACAGACCAATCAAGGAGTGGAACTAATACCGGGCTGCAGAATGAGACGTCTAGTACCGAGTGCGTACCATAAGCGGATGACAAGAATGTCGGGTCACCAGTGTTCAGCAAAATCAGGTCATACGAATCAAATGTGTCTACTATGAGGCAGCCACGAGCATCATCAATGTCGGAGCCCCACAGCGTGTGTTTGGCATTCAGATCTCCCAAGATGAGTAACGGTGAGGGGAGCTGAGCCAAAAGCGCCTGAAGATCCTGCTTTTAAATTACACAGAGCGGGGGCAGGTAAATGTTGCAGATGGTAAAAGAGATGCTCTCCCGCTGTATACGAACAGCGACAGCTTGCAACGGCGTGGTTAATGGTACATTGGTGGCAGAGATATTAGGCGCCACTAAAGTAGCAACGCCACCGCTTGCTCGTGTGCCTGCAACGGAGTCTCCCCTGAATGCCGAAAAAGTGCTTAGGTGTAATGAGTGATAGTGGTGTAAATGGGTTTCTTGGAGACAAATAACTGATGGTGACCGTTAAGAAACTAAAAACTGTAGGTCTTGAACGCGAGCTCGGAAACCATTGACGTTCCACTGGATTATTTCCATAAAGAGTTTTTAACGGGCCGTTTTAACCTTTTTCTTGACCTTGGCTGACTTGGGCCCTACGACTCGAAAATCGTTAGCGTCCTGTGACTCCGCTGATGTTCGGGAGTCAGAACTCCTACGGCTCGTAGAACGAGACCGGGATCTAATAGAGGGCGAGCGACTTCGCGATCTATGCTGTGGTCGGGATCGGTTTTTCACAGCTACTACGGGAATGTTGTTACTCGCTGATGGCTTGGTGTCTGGAGTCTCTACGGCTGAAACGGAAGTAGTGCTGGTGGATATACAAACAGTCTGAGACGTAGGTTTAACGGCTAGAAAGTCAGTCTGCGTGGATGCGTGTGCGACAGGGACGTGTTGAACAGCAACAGTGGTATTAGGAGTACGGCGAGCTGCTAATGCATATCCAGTGGTAGTGGTAGCAGGCTTCAGTTGTTCGAAGCGCCGTCGTGCCTCTGGAAAAGTCAGGCGTTCCTTTACACGTAGCTCCTGAATACTTTTTTCGTCCATGAATCTAGGGCACTGTCGCGAGCTGGAAGGATGACTACCGCCACAGTTCACGCAACAAGGTGGTCGAGTGCAGTTTGGGTCTTCGTGCTTCGGTAGGCCACATTGCTCACAAAGAGCAGGATTGGTACACGTGACCTTAGTATGTCCGAACCGCTGACATTGGAAGCAGCGCATGGGGTTCGGGACATACTGGCGGACGCTCGTACGTTCATAGCCGCAGTAGATGTACTCGGGTAACTTAGTCCCGGCGAAAGTAAGAAAAACCGTACGTAGTGGATACTCCTTACCATCTTGCTTTCGTGTGAGCCGGTACGCCTGACAAACAAGCTGGTCAGAGAGGCAACTCACTATTTCCTCATTTGCAAGACCATCTAGGCTGGAGGTGGTGACTACTCCTCTGCAGGTGTTGAGTGTTTTGTGTGGGGCTACCCGGATCGGGTAGGAGCCCAACAAAGTCGCCTTTTGCAGTTTTCGAGATTGGTCTGCATTTGTGCTCTCCAATAGTAGAGTGCCATCTCGGAGGCGCGTCGCATTCTTTACAGGGCCACTGATCTTATCCAATTCACGCTTTATGTAAAAAGGACTAATATCCTTAAACGTTTTGCCTTCACATGCCAAGGTCATTACTATATACGGGTCGATGAAAGAGGTTTTGCGCGGATGCATTTTGAATAGGACCCCCATCCGGAACCGTCGGCGTCAGCCTGCCATCCGGGGGTTAAAGAAAGAAAGACACCGAATCTTCACGGTCTGTGCCGTCATGGGGACCTCACCCATGACCGATCTCATTTGTACCTCAGAAAAGCTACCCTTCAATATCCACTGCTTGTCCGTATGGGTAAACCGTTCACCACGCACACCCCGGCTTTATGCCCCTACCACAGGAATAACCGCCTGTGGCTCCCCACTTTAGGCCGCGCTGCGCATAAAGGGCACACGCGGATTCAGGGGACTTGTGGTTGATTACACCGGGGTTCCGTCAGCGGTAACACGTCCGGTCCGTGATACTAACCCAACGACAAAACACGGCCGTCGGGAGATTAACACAGACCGTGCCCTCAAGGAGCTACGTGGGTGTACTTGACGGTGTGGACGGGCTCCGCACCTAAGGCTACACATAGGGGCAGTGCGAAGGGTCCGCTCAACCTTCACTTTTGAGACCTCCGGAGAGCACACATGTCGGAAGCCGCGCTGAAAACCGTGGGACAGAACCACGGAGATAGGAGAGATCCCTGCTGGTGAGACAGGAGTTATAAACCTAAGACCTTAAGTGCTAATAATTATAATAAAAAAACTAGAAGGGGAAGAGGGTGATGCTTACTGACAAGCAGTAGCTTAACGTGGCACAGTTGATGGAGATGAAGGGGATGAATTGAGGGTGAATGGCTAGGGACCCCGGGATCGCCAATCCCGTACCTACCGTAGTAGGTCCCTGGGGGAAAATACCAGAGCCTCTTCTGCCAGTTTTCGGGGTTACTGATGGGCCTTCTCGGCAGCCGTAGCGGTCCTGGGGTACACCAAGTCCCCACCGTACATCACCCCATCAGTCAGTCCCCTACTTCCTGTTGCCCACCCCTCGGGACGAGGACCGCAGAGGTTGGATTTTGAGGGGCGGTTACCTGGATAAGGTTTTTTATCCTAAAAGAAGAATGTTGGGTAACTCTAAGCTCTATGGACCCCGGGCTCATTTGGGCATCATTTCACCCATTTCATTCATCGTCCGATATGACTTAACATTGGAGGTGAATGTCTAGTAACTCTGAGCTCTTGTACCCTGTATTTATTTGAACATCATTTCATTCATCGTCTGATATGACTTAACGTTGGAGGTTTTCCCTTATCCTGAAAGATGAATGTCTGGTAACTCTAAGCTCTATGTATCCTGTACTTATTTGAACATCATTTCATTCATCGTCCGATATGACTTAACATTGGAGGTTTTCCCTTATCCTGAAAGACAAATGTTGGGTATCTCTACACCCTATGAGCACTGGACTCATTTGAGTATCATTTCACCACCCAATTCATTCATCATCCAATACGCGTAAGGAAGTTAAAAGAAACAAAAAAAAAAAAAAAAAAAAAAAAAAGAAGAAGTTTGAGCCATGTTCACTATTTGTAAAATTTCTCAGCCAACTGTATTTCTAAAAATATATAGACTATCTAATTGAAAACATTTATGGAAAATTTTAATTCATAATTATTAAGAAATAGATTGATAATTTGAAATGTCTATAGTATTTTCTAGGATAGTAATTAAAGCTAATATTAAGTTGATAAAAGGATACATTAGTTTACTAAATTTCCATATTATATTAGAATGTCTGCTGGTCCTTTTTGACTGATTAGGAATATGCTCAGCTATAAATACATTTTTGTCTTTATTGTTTTAATATAAGCCCTACTCAGATTTGAGTAACTTATAATTTGTCAGAAAATAATTATGTGTCCTGCTTCTTTAGAGAAATAATAATTGCTTAAGAATTATGTATATGTTATGTGTGTTTGGAGGAATTTAGTAATTTAATTTGCTTAAGAATTGTTTACAAAAAAAAAAAAAAAAAAAAAAAAGAGAGAGAGAGAGAACAAACAAGAACTGCTGTTAAGCTCCAAAGTGTTGTAAAAATGTAAATTGCTTTGATAGTTACCCAAAAGGTATGAATGTTTACATGGTCTTTGTTTTTCCACGCATTTGCTCAGCTTTTGGCAAGGTAAAGAAGGTAATTTGTGTTTACTGAAACCTTTTAATTGCATCCTATTCTATATTGGGTATGAAAGACTGCTTTAGTTTGCTCAAAGGCCTATTTATCAGTCTGAGGTTTGTTTACATACCATAAACGCATGGCACAGAACTACCGGCTTTACTTCCATTTTAAGGGAATCCATGATAAGGATTTTTATTTTAGATTTATTATAGATTGGATAGAGGTTGCAAATGGAAGCAACAGCTCCCGAAACTAGTCCCTCAATAATAAAAGAATGTAAGTGATGAAGCGTCAAAGAACTGACTGCAAATAGTTTTTTGAATTAATTTTGACATCACTGCTACTAAATTCCTCCAATCACATATAATAGTATTTCTTAACTGTTATGTGATTGAACTTTTGCAGTTTCCTCAGTTCTTTGCATGGACTGTCTTCGTTTAATCATTATATTTTATCGTTTAATTATGTATAACTGACTTACTGTATTATTGACTTGCTGAATTATTTCTTACTGATAGTATTCTTTTGTTTTTTCCATTGATGTATACCATATCATGTGCAATGATCAGAAGATGAGTAAATAAATAAGTAAATAAATATGGTTGGTTACCAAACGTCCCACATGGCAACCTTGGCCTTTGGGGTAACCTCGCCCCACCACATGATGACCAGACTCACTTCTCAGGTGGAGGCACCCATAGGGCAGGTCCATTACCTTACCTCCAATGGTAGGATGATAGTGAAGATGACGATGTGGCTAGAGGACCTACACCTTATACCGTGGACTCTGAACCATGTTGGGCTTGGAGGACACTTCACATGAGTTAGACAGAGGTGAAGGTGTGGATAGGGCCAACTTAAAATCGCCAACCCCAGAGCCGGGAATCACTCGGGACCCTTAGTACGGGAGTTGCAAACAAAACCACTGCGCTACCCTGGCAGTAAAATAAATATTAGTATTACTGTTATTGTTATCATCAACAGGATCTTCATCACCACCATCACCATTCCCTGTTTGTTTATGGACTGTTTATTTGAAAGCAATCCAGAATGTTTCAAATATTAAGGTAAAATCATATCTCATGGTATGTGAGTTCTTATGTTTGGCATATTTTTGATTGTCAAAAAACAAAATATTGGAGAGATGAATTTTTTTGCCTAAGTGGGAAAACATACCAAATGAAATAAAAGGCAAAAGAATCTTGAATCTAAGATCAGAAGAAAACATAATAAAACGGGGAAAATTTATTGGCAAGGTAAGGCAAAAATGGCTTTGGAAAACAGGGTAAACTAATGAGAACACTTAGAAAAAATAGTATAAGGTATAAAGGGAAACAAAAATCTTGTTCCCAAGTTATAAAATGCTGCATTATATGCACAACCTGGGTTAATTAATGGGGCATGGAAAAATGCAACTCCAAAACGAGGAGTATGTAAGATGTTGTGTTATATATATATATAGGGCCCCGGAAGTTTCTGACCTAAAAATTCTTTAAAAATGAGCTATAAAATGCCCTTAAAATATAAAAAAATGCACATAAAATGTAAAACAAAATGACCTAACAAAAATTAACTTTTTCTTTCATAATAATAAATTAATAACTGTCACAGACAAATAATGAATATATGGTTCAAATAACCACATTTTAAAATTAACTTTCTCAGTAAATAATGCAATTATTGCTACTAAATAATAAATAAATTAAAAATTCATCAGGTCATTTTCAGTTCTATAAAATATGAAAAAATAAGTTACTGTACCCATTAGCCAAAAAATACCTTACTTAGCATTGTGCAGTACACCACCATGGTCATCTTCAAGTTACCAAAAGTAAAGGAATGGTGGTTGTCAGCTAAAACTGCTCTATATTTTCAGAAACTTCTCTTCATTTCCACAGATGTTATAGGTGCATATTTAAAAACACTATGTCACTGCATTTTAATCCTGTTCAAAAATATCAGTTCTGAAGTTTTCTCCTGACAAATATCGACAATCTGACAAACTCTTTGGTATTCTTTAGTTTTGTACAACATAAATTTTAGTTTCTGTATAATTTTGTCCCCAATCTCACCTTTTACATTTTGTATCCTCTCTTCCACAATCCTCACTAACTCAATTGACTTATTCAATGTCATGTCATTTCTTCAAGGCAGGTTATGGTATCCATCAAAAATGTAAAATTTGATTTAATGAAAGCTAATTTACCTTGGATTTGAGTATCAGAAAACAGATCCTGTGCGCTCTCAATTGCCTTTGAATCTATCCTATCAAAACTATTCACCACTTCTCTCACTATTTGAAAATTGTCACAGTGGTATATACATGCAGTTAACCATGTACCCCAGCGTGCTAAAATTGGTGCCAAAGGCAAAGCTATATTAGGGGCTTTTTCTTTGAAATACATAGTTCGGGTTGGCACTTTCAGAAATATTTTCTTTACTGTGGAAATTGGTGTATCTATTTCTGGAAATGTTAATGTGACCTATTCCGCAATTCGATGGAAAGCATAGGCCAAACACGTAACATGCACAATCTTACTGTAAAATGATTGGATTGATTTTCCTGCCTTTACCATGTAAGGTGCCGCATCTGTTAGGAAGCAGAGCACGTTTTCATGCTGTATTCCACTAGGCCACAATAAACACATGGATTTGTCGAACAATTGGTTAACAGCTTCCATAACTTCTGAGGTCAGGAGAAACATTTGTTCGGCACTATTAGCTTCTAGCGAACCTATCACTACATTGGCTACATAACGCCCCTCTAAATCGGTTGTCTTATCAAGTGTTACATAAATTTTTTTCCCATTCATACATTCACGTATTTGGTTTAACATTTTTGTAGGTAACTTTTACGCAAAGTAGATTAATCTGGAATTGTATGACCAGTGCAACATTCAAGAAAATCTCATAATTTGGAATTATTTAATTTTCCTAGCGCAATATTTGCACTAACAAACACTTGACATAATTTTTTATAAAAGAAAGATGACTTGTTACTTGACATCGAAACTGTTTCTTTAAACAGTAACTGAGATGCTTGTCTTTTTTTCACATTTTGAAGAGCTCACAAATTTATTTCCCGCCCAAAATTTTGTATGGTTAACCGTTTGTCTGCAGCGTCTTTAATTTCGCACACTTTACAGAACAATACAGTTCCATCAGTAGAGAATATGTTTCCGACAAACTCTGAAACATACTGTTTCTAACGGTACACAGTTGACTGTTTTTGTTTTGGCATTTCAATTCCACAACACAACAAATTTACAAACCTCACAAACTACTCTCCTTACTGCGACACTTCTAGCTCTTGAAGTCCTGACCAATCCACACGTATTGCATGATGTAATTGACGATTCCTCGAATTGATGTGTCATAAATTCACCAGCACTGTTAAAATGCTGACCTGTGTTAATTACATATTTATCATACTTATAAAGTAACTATTTCATAAAAGATATATAAATGAACTTTTAATC
>CM060947.1:276591457-276761457 GCA_030765055.1 Mantis religiosa
GTGATGATAAAGAACACCACTCTAGAATAGTAAATGTATGTACTACAATTTTGTACTAGTATGTGGGAGTGTATATTTGTACGAAACAAGTGCTGAGGAAGTGGATTTAGTCATCAGCGAATTAAAAAGTAACAGTGCACCTGGGTGGGATGGTATAGCACCAAGAATTTTAAAATATTGTAAACATTTACTTGTGGAAATTCTGGTATATCTGATCAACTACTCTATGGAAAATGCGGTGTTCCCGGAACTGTTAAAAATTAGCATAGTTAGGCCAGTGCATAAAATAAAGGACAAGGAGATGGTCAGCAATTACCAAGCCATAACCTTAACATCAATAATAGCACAACTGTATGAGAAAATGTTGTATAAAAGGTTAACATGTTTCATTGAGTCAAACAGTATTATGTCTAACTCACAACACGGTTTTCGCAAAGGATTCTCAACTGTTACAGCTGTGGCAGAATTTATACATAATATTATGATAAATTTGGAAGAAGGAATATTTCTAGACTTATCAAAAGCGTTCGACTCAGTTTCTCATGAACTTATATTAAGTAAACTGCAGAAATATGGAATAAGAGGTAAAGTACATGAACTCATAGCATCATAGTTGAAAAATCGTCAACAATGTACCGAAATATATTGGAATCAAGGGAAAATTAGTCAAGCAGTTAAATCAAACTATGGTGTGGTAAGAACGGGAGTTCCTCAGGGTTCAGTATTGGGTCCCCTATTATTCTTACTCTATGTAAATGACATACAAACCCCAAAAGAATGTAGCTTAACATCATATGCAGACGACACATCTCTAACTTGTACAGACAAAACTTTCAAACAACTAGAAGAAAAGGCCTCCGCATTATTAACCCATGTAGCAAACTATCTGAAGTACTCAAAACTACACATGAATTGTGACAAAACAAAATATATATTATTTGAACTGCGGGACAGCAACGATCACGATTTAGTCATCAGCACGAATAACACAGTTGTTGAAGAAATATCCAGTTTTATCACGTATTTTTCCCCCACGTGGAAATTTCGAAACATTACAGTTACATAAATAAAATAGACCTGGAATTATACAACCTACATCTAGAACTAACCAAACAATTAGGAATACACATTTGGCAAAATTTCAAAATGCAGGTTCACGAAAAATTAAACACATTAATGATTAAAAAAAACGAAAGATTTAAAAATAAATTCAAACTGTTAAAAGAACGGCAACTGGAACACCCTCATCAGCCAAAACACCGGGATTTTAAAGAGCAAGTTAACGTAATAAACCTTTCGCAACAAAAGTTTACAACCGATGAAATTAGATTACTCCAGAAAGGTTTCAATACGTGTGTTAACTTCTCAAATAATAAAGACGATTTTATCGCCGACATAGAAATAGCCACACATAACCTAAAAAATGAAAACTTAACCAAAGCCAAAATTGAATGTCTGGATATAATAAAGCAGTTATCCCCAATATACAATAAAACTCACAACAAAACAATAAGAAATTTAAATAAGAAGCCTGTGGTATACCTAAAAGCCGACAAAGGTAATTCTCTAGTAATTATGGAGACAGAAGACTATATTCAGAGAGTAAACCTTATGTTAAGACAGTCTAGAATATGAAAAAATTCCAAAAAGTCCATTATCCAAAAGTATCACTTCTGTTAATAAAGCTTTATCAATTACAAAAACATTAAGTACATCTGAAAAATACAACTTAAAATCTTCCAACCCCACACTACCAAGGTTGTACTGTCTGCCAAAAATCCACAAACAAGACAACAGCATGAGACCCATCATCAACGGCATCAATTCACCTACATACCACATAGCAAAATGGTTAGTAAGAAAATTAAAATCATATGACAAATTTAAAAGTTTGGGAATAAAAAACTCCTTAGAATTGATAAATCACCTACAGAAATACAACATCCCGGAAAATCAAATACTTGTTTCTTTTGACGTTAAGGCACTTTTTACAAGCATTCCAGTAGAAAAAATACCTACATTCCTCAAAAAATGGCTAACCCAGACTACAACGGACCCCAGAGAAATAGATGACATTATCAATCAATCAGATTTATGCATAAGGAATAGTTACTTCATGTTTAACCAAAAATTCTACAGACAATCAAAAGGATTAGCAATGGGGAGCCCACTTTCGCCTATTTTAGCAGACCTATACATGAGCTATTTTGAAACACACATAGTAAAGGCCTTCCCACAGATTTATAAATTTTGGCAGAGATATGTTGATAATATTTTTGCTATCATTCCGGAAAAACTTAGAGAAGATTCTCTAAAATTACTAAACCTGCAAGATAATCACATCCAATTTACTATGGAAGTAGAAAGAGACAACACCCTACCCTTTTTGGACCTCAAGATAACTAGAAATCGTCATGGTGTAGATTTTGGAATATACAGGAAGCCCACACACATAGATAATTACATAAAGAAAAATGAATACAACCCAGTTTCACATCAACTAGCTGTCTTTAGAAGTCTAATTCACCGGCTATACAACGGCCCACTGAGTAAGGATGAATTTTTGAAAGAACAACAACACATAAAAGACATAGCGGTATTAAATGGATTCAACCCAGCCATCTTAAGGAACATGATGAAGAGGAAAGAAAAACTGAAGATAAGATCAAAAAATACCACTCTCACACCACTTAATAACACAAATTGGCAATATAGAAAATTCACCTACCATCCATGGGCTTTTAGAAAATTTGAACGAATCTTCAAAAGACTAAACTTAAAACTAGCACTCCAAAACAAATTCAGTCTGAGGAACCTGCTAAATAAACCACTGAAAAAATACAATCCCCAACAATTTGAAATCAGGAATTTATCAGATAAATTGTCAAACCTGTGAAAAAAGCTACATAGGAAAAACTAAGAGAAACTTGTTAACCAGGCAAAAAGAACACCAGAGGAACATTAAGTTGAAACAAACAGAAAAATCTGCAGTTTTTCACACCATTTTTGGACAGAAAACCACAACATTGGCCACAACATTAAACTGTTAAAATCTTTAAGTACACCCATAGAATTGGATATTTGGGAAAAAATATTCATAAACAAAAACCGTGATAAAGTTATAAATTTTGAAATCCTGGCATTAAATGAAGTATTAAAACTTAGTGCCCCTAACACCAGATGGCAGAGTGATCCGAGCTCCGTAGTAGTGGAAGAAGAGGGAGGTTCATTTAGTCACCCAACAGCTGATGATGAGATCGAATGATCTTGAAAACGTTTCAATTATACAACAAGTAAGTGAAGACTGAGTGTAAACATAGTGACTCATAAATTCAAACTTAAATATGAAGAATACTTCACTGTTAATAATGCTTCTGCTTTTAATATTTATAAAGTTTTATTCACCTTAGGAATATACAATATTCATGACTTCATCAAATTTGTACCCATAAGAATAATACATTTCTTTTGAGTAATACAATTATGAATAATACAATAGTAATTAAATAATGCAATAGTGATTAAAGTAATGCAGTAGTAATTAACAGAATAATAATACAAATAGTAATTAAGAATAATGCAACTTAGGTCACATAATAGTTTAATGTGTTACATTTTTAAGAACTAGGCTGTAAGAGACATAATCAAAGTCAAATTTATATTGGAAAAACCATAAGAAATTTAGAAACAAGAGCAAAGGAACACTTTAGGAACATAAAATCCAAACAATTAGAAAAACCAGCAGTTGCCATGCATTTTTGGGAAAAAATCACAACATAAATCCAGAACCAAAACTAGGACCAGAACCAAGAACTGTCCATATGGGAACAAATCTTCATTTCAGAAAATACGAACAAAGTATTCAATTTGACATCCCTCAGAAAGATTTGTTCAGCAAGTTCACACCACTGTGAACCAGTCAATGTCCGGTTGACGATGGAGGCAAAGTCTCTGAAACATGTTCCGGGAAAATTTAAAAGTAAGTGTTGTTTAGTGTCATTAATCAACTTCCTTTAAATTTAATTCTCTATGTATGCTATTTCAACTATGACTTATTTTCTCCTGATTTTTTTCCATGAACCAACTGGTGTCCTTTTTCATGTGATACTTTTCCTATTACATATGGCTGTAATATTTCAGCACTTTACATGAAAGTGGGCCAATTAGGGTGGCCTTTTACACATTAATCTGAAAAATGTCCGTGTCTCCATAAGACTTGGAATATGTTGAACTTAAATTGTGATTATATGTATGTTTGATTTGGTTTACTGCATACATTTGCAGTTTCCAGGTTACAGCTATAGCTGTCAGTATCTTGATTAATATATTAATGTCTTGATGTATAAATATAATAATTCTTTATAGCATTATTACAGATTTTTCATGTTTTCTGTCTTCACATTCTTCAAAATGGACCAGCAGTTAATAATATCCTTCAAGATTAAAAACCTTCAATAAAAATTTAATTTTGAAGCCTCATATTATCTTATTTGCTGGTTCAATTCAGTCATGTGATATTCGTAGAGGGCAGCCACATCTTCAGGCATAGCTCCTCAATAAGAAACGGTTCTCTTGTCAGTTCATATGTGGTGTGAGAGAGTGCATACTGTGACTTTGTGGGTTCGTAGAATTAAAATTCCAATTTGCCGAAATTCTAAATGTTCTTTATTTCCGTAGAGATACACTGTTCAATTCTCACGTAATAACATTACATCACCAATACAACACAATCTTCCAAGGTCGATCACAATAACAAACAGTGACAGCAGATTACATCTCTAGCTCTCGTTACACAGCTGGCTGTCTCTCATTTCACAATACTGTTTCACAACTATCTCTTTCCGAGCCGTCACATTCTTAAATACCTATTTCATAAATTCGAGATATTTCTGGACCAAACAGGAATCAAATGTTCTATCACCTTCCTGAAGCGTAACCCTATCGGTGCTGGCAGGTCTTTTATCTCGTGTTATCATTATTTCTTCTGACATACTCCTTATCTCCAGGCTCTTTGTGTACACAAGCCGTGCTATCGCGATCGAGTTCGCGACAGTACTTTGATAGTCCGTTTTCTTTCTTTAGGTACTGTATACCTACGAAAAGAGGGTAAGAGACAAATGAAGGGCAGAGGGTTTTTAACTGTTTATCTTCTCTGTTTAGTGGATCTGTTTACTAGGAAACGTGTGTGTGAGAGTGTATATGAGTCACCCATTCTGCGAGATATATTTGTTGCAGTAACTTGCATAATTGAATCTAGCATCCTTGTTGTACTGGGAAGGCGAGCATAAACACCGTTGGGACAGCAAAAGTGGATTACGTTACACATTCCCCTAACTTGCCTCTTTGTTGTGGGTCTACAGTATACTGTTTTTGCTAGTTCGAGGTTGGTGTAGGTATGTTCCCAGATGGCCTGGATTCCTTTGGTAGCTATGGGAACAACCTTATTTACAACATAGTGAATAGTGCATATTAATAACAATGACTTTATTGTTATAAAATTATAACATTAACAAAATTATAACTTTATTGTTATAAAGTTGTCGTGATGTATTTCATTACTAAGTAGAAGACATTGTAAACTGCTCACTGTTCTGTTAAGTAGCTTTGCATTTCTGATTATATCTGACAGTTTGTTATTCCAACATGGAGTGGACTATTTTCATATAGTGTTAACCTGTGCATGGCAGTTAAGCACCTTTCTCAGAAGCTATGTTGATAATTATTGAGATTTGTGGAATATTCTAAGTATAAAATCAGTTGCAAATGTACTATTTGCAATACAGAATAGAAAATATTAGAAGGAGGTAAAGGTTCTTTCAACAAGAGTGTCCTATCTTTAACATGTGATAGATGCTGTTGTTATTGAGTTAGAGCAGTCATGTGGTACAGTTGTTATTGACAAATAGCCATGGAATGTTACAGCATTCAGCAACATTTAGAAATTTTAAACATTTATTATCAAAATGGATCATCTGTTCGCCAAACCTTGCGTGTATTGGTGAAGTTTATGCTGACGTGGATTTTTGTCGAAAAATCATCTTAATCGATGAATCCCACTTTTGAATCGATGGTTTTGTTAATAAACAAAATTGTCGCTATTGAAGCAATCACAATCCAATGCAGATTCAAGATCGTCCACTTTATCCCCAAAAGGTTACTGTGTGGTGTGGATTTTGGTATGGTGAAATTATTGGTTCATACATATTTTTTCCAAGATGAAGATGGAGAAGCTCTGTCAATGGAGAAAGATGCCGGGCTCCTATAAGGGACTAATTTTGGCTCAATGGTATAGATTTCAGAAACATCTAGTTCCAGCAAGATGGTGCCACATGTCATACTGCTCTCGAAGCAATTGATCATTTGAAGGAGCAGTTCAGAGGTTTCATCATTTCCTGTTCTGGTGATGTGAGATCATGTGATTTAATCATGTTTAATTACTTCTTGTGTGTTTATGTTAAATCTCGAGTTTATGTCAACAAGCCAGAAACAGTAAATAATTTTGTGAATAACATCATGCGTGTTAGTGGTGAATTTGGACCTAATTTACTTTCTTCTATCATTGAAAATTGGGTTAACTGTATACGCACAACCCAACGAAGTTGCAGTGATCACTTAACTGATGTTCTGTTCCATACATAATGACATATTCCAAAAATAAAAAAGAAACAAACCTCTGTCATTATAGAACATGTTTTATTTAAGTTCAAAGTTGTTGAAAGACCCTTTATATTAGCCTAACATTTTTACCCTCTTCCTCCTTAGTCAAAGGCATTATATACTTCATCCCTTCTGTACAAATAACTGAGGATAAGGATTGATTAATTGTTTATCATACTTTATTTCCTTAATAAGCCATGAAGGTAATTTATCCCACTTTGTTGCCTTTACAACCATTTCTGAAGAAATGGAGGGCTGCTTTTGCCTCCCTGATTTCATTTCCAAAGTTAGTAAAGTAATTATTTAGAGATTTTGCCATTTTATTTCTCTGATATTTGTTGTTATTTAATTCTAGTTCACCTCCATATGGTCCTTGTTTTTATTTCCTGCAACTTATTTTTATTATACATTTATAAAAAAACTTTTGAATTTGGTTTTTACACTCTTATCACATTTTTATTTTTGAGGGACTTACTAAAAGGTGTTTTTGTTTATTAGTTTGGTCCTATCTGAGCAGGGCTCTAGGACATTGAACTTGTCATACAGGAAACCTCACCAAATCAACATAAATCATTTTAACTACCACCACCATACATCAAAACATGCTTTCTTTTCTTAGTGATAAACCTTTACAAACTGATATGAGAGGACATTTTAATATGAAAAAGTAAAGACAGAGTAATAAACTTTGAAATCCCACCAGTTGATAATTTGATAAAAAGTTTGTTATTCTACCATCAGAGGAAAGGCAGCAGACAACAACAGACGACAGATGGACCTTCAAGGTTGAAAACAGAAGCAACAGCATCTGAAATTGGTCCCTTAAAACATAAAAATATATGGGATGGTGTGTAAAATCGAGTATCAAAAAGCCTTTTTTCAATTTGAATGTCACCACATGTTGTGGTCAGACCAATTTATAAGAAAAAAGAACTCAAAATTAATAATGGAAAATTATAGACCAATATCTTTATGCTCAACTTTCTCTAAAATAGTAGAAGGATTATTTCTAACACAGTTACAAGCTTTTGCAAAAAATTTCAAATTTTATCAGAATGCCAGTTTGGGTTTCAAAAGAAAAAGTCTACAATAGACGCAAATTGCAGAGGAAATGACATTATTATAAATCCCCTAAATAGAAAAGAACATGTAGTCGCTATTTTCCTTGAACTTTCCAAGACCTTCGATGCGTTAACATAGAAATGCTAATGTGAAAACTGGAAAACTATGGAATCAGAGGCATACCACTACTATGGCTTGACTCCTATCTACAAAATAGAGAACAATGCATGGAAATAATACATGATTTAAATGGAAAGTTAATGAAATTTCGATCATTGTTTAAAAAAGTAACACATGGAGTGCTCCAAGGCTCAAAATTAGGACCATATTTACTCCTACTGTATATAAACAGCTTATTTCAAACAATAAAAGAAGCAGGAGGAATAGCAATAGGCTATGTGGATGACACCACAATTTTAGTAACAGGAAAAACAGAAAACAGAAGTACAAAATAGGGCAAATATTCTACTAGTAAAAGTAAGCAGACATTTAGATATGACATGATATTAAACACAAACAAAACAGAGTGAATGCAAATCAGTCTTAATAACAAAAAACAGACAAATATAAAGTTAACAATAGGAAACAAAGAAATTCAACAGGTAATTGAAACAAACTTCTTAGGATTAGTAATAGACAACAGATTGAAATGGAATGGACATGTTCAAAAAGTAATAAAAAAAGTTAATTCAGGTATATATATCTTAAAACAAACAATACAAATAATAGATAAAAAAAGTATTAAACAAACATACTATGCATTCATTCGCTCTCACTTGAGCTATGGAATTGTATTATGGGGCACAGTACAAAAAACATTAGCTTTAAGACTATTTAGGCTGCAAAAAAAGAGCAATATGTTTGATGACAGGAATACAGAAAAGAGACACATGTAGAAATGCATTTAAAAAACTAAATATTTTAACACTACCTTCATTATATATGAGGTACGTCCAGAAAGTAAGTTCTGTTTGGTAATAAAATTAAATTGTGTACAGATGCAGAAAAATTATTTATTGCATAAAATTCTAAAACTCTTAAACTACTTTTCCACATAACTGCCAAAATTTTGTATGTATGTATGTATTTATTAACTGCAATTGGGTACTACCCGGTGGCAGAGTTAAGAATACAGATCAATTGCCAGGGAAATTGCCTACAAGGCCTTAGTGCGGCCGGTTATGGAATATGGAGTAGCATGCTGGGACCCGTATAGAGCTAACCAAATCGATCCATTAGAAAAAATACAGAAGAGGGCAATAAAATTCATAAAAAGGGGCAAGTATTTTGGGCCTATAAAATGAGATGAGACTAAATGGGAGGAATTAAGAATTAGGCGTAAAAAACATAGGTTGGTAGCATTATTCAAAGCTAATGCTGGTGTAAAGGCATGGGTGGACGTTAGTGTAAGGTTAGATAATCCGGATTATTATGGACGAAACGATCATAGATATAAAATTAAGGGTAGAAGATACAGAACCGACATAGGAAAATTTTCTTTTGTTAATAGAACCATTGAAGAATGGAATGAATTGCCTGTAGCAGTCTTTCAGGGCAGGTATTTGTCATAGTGGGGCACAAGTTTTTGTATACTTTCTTCATAGAAGTTTGCCGCCTGTGTCTTCAACCAGTGGGAAACATTTTCTTTCAGCTCTTCATTATTGTTGAAGTGTTGACCACCAAGGAAAGATTTGATATGCAAAACCAGATGAAAGTCGCTGGGAGCGAGGTCATGGCTGTATGAGGGGTAGTCAAACATGTCCCAGCCAAATCCCTGTAGGATGTTTTTCGTCGCATTTGCAGTGTGTGGTCATGCATTGTCATGAAGAAACACAACACCTTTTGACATTGCAAATTTGTCAGTAAATTTCAATTGGTCTCACTTTCCTAGCATTCAGAAAACGAATCACAGATCTGATTTCACAAGCGGCGGGATTTTCAATCAGCACCAACATTGTAAACAAGCACAACAAAGCGTGTGTGGCTGCCAGCGATCTCACAATGGTGCATGTTTCTTCTCCTTGATACAGAGCATCTACCGCGCATGTGCAGAACTGCGATCGCAGCGCTGCAGCAGAGATAAATTGAAACAGAACTTAGTTTCTGGACGCTCCTTGTATATATGACTGTATAAAACTTACATTAAAAAGTTATGATCAAAACAAAAATGGTAACATCCACAAACATAACACCAGAACAAAAAATGATTATTTTAGAAACAGACTTACTGGTATCCTAAATAATAAATGCATAGAAAATAGCATCAAAGATTTGTATAACCACCTACTGGCTGAAATCAAACAGATAACAAATGGGAAAACAAAACTAAAGGCTGTTAAAACTTATTGATTACAAAAAGTATTTTACTCCGAGGAAGAATATAATAAACAGGTTAAGTCGAATGTGCTATTTGCACTTCTCATCAACTTTGTAAACATGTTTGTAAATATTATTATATTAATTTTATGTATATACAAATTGATGATCCATGTAAAAAGCTTTACAGTTGGAAATAAACAACAATCAATCATTACTAAATTCCTCCAAACACACACAATACTTATAGAGTTTATAATATACAGTTAGTGTCTAAGATGACCTTTTCTGTGAGCTGGATGCACCAATGTAAATAACTTCTTTTTGTTGTTTGTGCAAATATTACTTTTGAAAAAACTTTCATTGCAACACTTAAGCAATTCTATAAGAAAATGTTTATAATTCATGTTTTACAGAAACTTGAATGTTAAATGACCAGGCTGCCACTCTTAAGTTTTGCTTGAAGTTTGATAACTTTTCTGGGCTCTAGTGTAATCGAGGGGTTTCTTTATAATTTAGTATTTTAATGACAGTCCTGTGAATGTTGGCTAAGTCCTGTTTTAAATATTCAGTTCTGTCCATAAGTTTTGTTTGTATTGTATTGTATTGTATTGTATTGTATTCTTTATTCACCGTTTGAAAAACATTTTTACATGTTCATGGCTTCATCAAGTTGATATACAATTTACTAAAATGATTAATATACAATTTCAAAGTATAAACTTGAAAGAAGCGTAGGGACAGTGAAGCACAAACTAGTACAAAATTGAATCGAGAATATATTGACACATTGCTTCATTGATTTTTAAATTAATCAAAAATTTAAATGAAAAACCGGTAATCTACACAAAAGCAGACAAGGGTAACAAAATAGTAATATTGGACGAAGAAGACTCGCAAAAAAATGGACAACCTTTTAAACGGAAAAGAATTTGTTAAACTAGAAAACAATCCATTAAAGAAAGCATGCAAATCTGTGGAATTAGCAATTAAAAACAGTAAAATCATGACTAAAAGAGATAAACTGAACAACAAAATAGACAGTCCAAAAACACCATACATATATGGTTTACCCAAAATACATAAACCTGAAATTACCCTCAGACCAATAATTAATAACATTGATGCACCCACTTACCAACTATCAAAATGGCTGGTTCAAATCTTCAGATCCTTCACAAAATTTGAAAATTTAAGTATCAAAAACTCGTTTGAATTGTTAAATCTCCTGAAGGACACAAAGATCAACTCTACAGATGCTTTAGTTTTCCTTTGACGTCATTTCTTTATATCCAAGTATACCTACCAATGAACTTATTCCACTTCTCAAAAAATGGCTGGAATCAATACAATTAACACCTGAAGAAATAGAAGAACTTTCACAACTTACAGAAATTTGTATCAATCAAAATTTTTTCAGCTTTAATGGACAAATCTATAAACAAAAAACGGGCCTAGCTATGGGCAACCCATTGTCTCCCTTCTTGGCAGATTTATTCATGAGTGCTTTTGAAACACATATCACAAAAGCTTTTCCAAATTATTTCAAAGTGTGGTATCGCTATGTTGACGACATTTTTGCAATAGTACCTAAAAAACTCATACAAGATGGTCTTAAACTTTTGAATATACAAAATCCAGCTATAAAATTTACATTGGAAACAGAAGAGGATGGTGTGCTCCCCTTTTTGGACATCAAGATCAAAAAAATGAACAACAAACTCACTTTTGGTATCTATAGGAAACCGACACACACAGATAATTACATTAAGAACAACATTTTCAACCCAAAACAACACCAACATGCCATTTTCAACAGTTTAATCTTTTGGATGATCAACTTTCCACTAAACAGAGAAGATTATCAAGAAGAATACCTACACATAAAAAAAGTAGCTATATCCAACGGTTTCAACCCAAATTTAGTAGACAAAACGGTTAACAGACTCAACAAAGCTAAGAAAATAAAAGAAACCACCACCCTAGAACCTACAGGAGAAAAAGAGAAAAAACTTTTTAAAAAATTCACCTTCCACCCATCAGCCTATAACAAATTCCAAAAAATCTTCTCAAAACACAACATAACTCTTGCACCTCAAAATAGGTTTAATATCAGAAATTTGTTAAAAGGCCCTCCCAAAAATTCAATCACTACCAAAGAAAAACCAGGAATCTATGAGATCAAATGTGAAACTTGCCCTAAAATTTATATAGGAAAAACAAAAAGAAATATTAACATCAGAACTAAAGAACATATGAGAAACATTAAAAATGGTGAAACAGAAAAATCAGCAGTGGCTTTTCATTTTTTGAATACTAGACATGACATCAATTTGGAAACATCTCTAATAAAATACGTTAATCACCCCATAGACCTTTCCGTATGGGAAAAAATCTTCATTAACAAAAATCGTCATAGAGTCATGAATTTTGAAACTCCACCACCGGACATCTTTGACAAGTACATCACGCCATCTATTGACAATACGGAGAAAGAAGAAACCACTACAACTTGCACTAGTCGAGTATCAGCTGAGGATAAGAGCAAGAGCTCTTGAAACATGTCCTGTGAATAAACAGGTGAGTGAAGCAATGTGTCAATATATTCTCGATTCAATTTTGTACTAATATACAATTTACTAAAATACATTTAAAATTAAGATTCCTGATTTGGTAAGAGATTCAAACTAATAACTGTACATTACATGTCTAGGAATTCAGTCACTGAATAAAACAAGTTATGTAATAGGAATGACCCAAGCTGTTTTTTAAATACTTTATTATCTTTGATAATTTTTATATTTGTTGGTAATTTATTGTATAGTTTTATACCATTGTGGAGTGCACTATTCTTTGCTAAATTAGTTCTATATTGTTGAATGTGTAAGTTTTCCCTATGTCTTGTTTGATGATCATGTAACTGACTGTTTTTGATTAATGTATGTTTGTGTTGTTGAACATAGTAAATTACTTCTAGCATGTATATACAGGCTACAGGCATAATCTTTAATTTTTTGAATAACTCTCTGCAAGATGTTCTACTTGTCTTGGCCATCATTATTCTTATTGCTTGCTTCTGCATTTTGAAAACCTCTTCCCATTTGGTTGCAACACCCCAGAATATTATTCCATATCGAATATGGCTATGGACTTGCGCAAAATATACAGTTCTTAGAACCTATGGGCTTGTGCTGTTTTTTAGTGCATTTATCATGTAACATCCCATGCTAAGTTTTTTGGTTAGTTTGTTTATATGTGCTTCCCATTTTAGATCTTCACTTATCATTATTCCCAGAAACTGCGATTTCCCTTGATACTTTATATATGAGGCAAACCTCTACCCCCTCTGGGCGGCCTTAGCCTGGCCGGAGGTACGTCGAACAACTCCCCGACGTTACTAGAGGAACCTTGGGCGGAACTGCTGAGTCTCTCCCGTTGGGGAGTTGTTCGGCGTACCTCCGGCCAGGCTAAGGCCGCCCAGAGGGGGTAGAGGCCTCATAAGTTCCGGGTACTAGCCTGCAGAGCTAGTAGATGGTGTGCTAGATCACCAGGCGGCCCCACCGAGATTTTTCGGTAGTCTTTCCTGCGGCGTTGACGAGCATAAGTGGCGTATCCACTTCCATCCCGTCTTGACGTTGTCGATAATGGGGCTTTTTAGGAAACCAGATATTGCCCTATGGAAAGAGCCCCGGAGTTTTCCATCATTCCCAGGTAGAAGGAGGCCAGGGTCTTCGGACTTTTGGGTAGATCCTCTGCGCTTAAAAATCTATTGTTAACATCAACAGCTAGTTTTGTTTTTTTCCTTTAACTCCAATGGCCATATTGGCGGCTGTTCTCCTTTGCAACATATCAATGGTGTTAACTCGTATTCATTGGGTTTTAATTGTACTTAGTTTTTAATTTGACGTGTCCTATAACATGTACATGTTTTAATGGATGAATCAATAAAGCAAATCAAATTAATCATTAGATCACCCACACAGTCGCACTCTCATTCATAGTTCCCTACCCTCAGCTGGGAATCGAACCCAGGACCCCTAGCACAGCAGCAAGTGGAAGTCAGGTTACTTATTTTGTTATTGTTATTGCCAGTAATTGAAGGATTGCTTTTGTTTTATTGCCAACTCCTGAGAATAAAACAAACTTATTCACAGAATTGACTGTTGGCTTTTAAAAATTTATTACACTATCCCTATTTTTAAAAATAAATATTTTTGAGCCATCAAATATATGTGTGCATTTAATAGCTTCAGAAATTTCACCTATGGATTTATATAGTGTCACACGAAAATTGGAATTCCCGATAGGAGCCCGTGGTAAGCGTAACAGCAATCGACAAGAGACAGGAGCCGGTGCCACCGCAACACCTAGGGCCCCAGCTAGAAGGCTTACTGGAGAGGGCGGCCGACCACCTGACAGCAGAACAGCTGGAGAAAGTTCGACAACTGCTGAGGTGATACCACCGCGTCTTGAGTCAAGGTGATAGTGACTACCGCCGGACGCACAAAGTGCTTCACCGCATCGACAACGGGGACGCCCGGCCTATTCGGCAACCGACAACATGGCACTGGGGCGGGTTTTCTCCGAGATCTCCGGTTTCCTCCGCCATCTCATTCCACCGGTGCTCCATCTTCATCTCATGTATCATCAGTGTCATCGCCTGTGGTGCCGTATGTAGTAAAAGCGGGCGTTAAACACTGCACATATTTGGTAACCACCTAGATGCGTTCCGCTGGCGAAGCAAGGGACGGTACGAGACATGCTGGAGGACATGAGATCCAGGGGAGTGATTGAAGAGTCGGACAGCCCTTGGTGTTCCACTGTAGCCTTGGTGACGGAGAAGAACGGCGAGCTTCGCTTCTGCGTAGACTACAGAAAGTTGAACGCTGCCACCCGGAAGGACTATTTCCCCTTACCCCGGATTGATGACACCCTGAACACGCTAGCTGGTGCACAGTGGTTCTTGACCCTGGACCTGAAGTCGGGCTACTGGCAGGTAGCTCTAGACCCGAGAGATAAGGAGAGGACCGCATTCTTGACAGGCCAAGGGCTCTGGCAGTTCACAGTTATGTCCTGTGGCCTCTGCAACGCACCAGCTACCTTCCAACGCCTCATGGAGTCAGTGATGAGAGGGCTGACTTACGACGCCTGCCTGCTATACCTGGACGACATCATCATCGTCGGTAAGACTTTTGAAGACCATCTCGAGAATCTGAGTAAAGTGCTACAGAGATTGCAGGCGATCAACTTGAAGCTGAACGTGAAGTGCCAGCTCTTCCGCAAGGAAGTGAACTACTTGGGCCACATAGTTTCAGCAAACGGAGTGGCCACGGACCCGGAGAAGACACAGGCTGTGAGAGATTGACCTCGCCCAAAGGATAAGAAAGAGTTGCGCAGTTTCCTGGGGCTGTGCAGTTATTACTGACGCTTCATAAAGGGGTTCTCCAACATCGCCAAACCCCTCACCCGCCTGATAGAGGAACACCGGCCTTATGTGTGGACGGAGGACGCGGAATACGCTTTTCAGCACCTGAAGAAGACCCTGTGCAGTGCTCCAATTTTGGCTTTTCCTCAACCAGGTTGCGCCTTCATTGTGGACACCGACGCCAGCGACCATTGCATTGGAGGCGTCCTATCGCAGATCCAGGACGACCATGAGCGGGTGATAGCCTACTACAGCAAGACGCTATCCAAGGCAGAGATGAACTACTGCGTCACCCGACGAGAGTTACTGGCGGTAGTAAAGACATTGGAACACTTCCACAAGTACCTGTACGGTCAGCCACTTCACATGAGGATTGACCATTCCGTCCTAACCTGGTTATTGAGCTTTAAGAACCTGGAAGGCCAGACAGCACGTTGGGTTAAGAGGCTGCAGGAGTACGTCCCGAAGACCCTGTCCAGAAGAGTGCGGCCAGTGCACAAGTGTGGAAGTGAAGGAGCGTGCCGCGGCAGTTCAAGTAGTCGCGGTAGTGCCTGCAGATGGCTGGGATAGCGCAGGCCTGAGGAGGGAGCAGCTGGCGGACGCAGACTTGGGGCCACGCTTGAGGGAAGTGGAGGCAGGAGACAAGACCAACCTGGGAGGACATCGCACCGAGGAGTGCCACCTACAAGTCGTACTGGGCCCAATGGGACTCATCGAAGACCAGAGAGGGCGTGCTGTTCCGGGTATGGGAATCGCCCGATGGGAAGACACAGAGAGAACAGTTGGTACTTCCCTGGAGTAAGATCCCGGAAGTCTTGGAGGAAGTGCACGCCGGTAGTTCAGGAGGACACCTGCGAGCGAAACGAACGATTGACAAACTACGGCAGCGCAACTACTGGCTGAGACTCCAAGCAAACGCTGAGAGATGGTGCCGTCAGTGTCGTGTGTGCGCAGCGAGTCGCGGCCCCCAGAGTAGAGCCGGGGTCGCATGCAGCAGTACAACGTCGGAGCGCCATTCGAACGGATCGCCGTTGACATTGCTGGACCGTTCCCAGTGTCCGACCGAGGCAACAAGTACCTAATGGTGGTTGTGGACTACTTCACCAAGTGGTCGGAGGTGTATGCCATCCCGAACCAAGAGGCAAAGGCAATCACAGATTGCCTCGTGTAGCAAGTGTTCTGCCGATTTGGGGTGCCGTTAGAGCTGCACAGTGACCAGGGCACCAATTTTGAGTCCAACCTGATGGAGGCGATACTAGAAAGGCTTGGTGTGTACAAGACCCGCACTACGCCTGTACATCCTCAGTAGGACGACATGATCGAAAGATACATCAAGACCTTAGAGGAACACCTGAGAAAGGTCGTGGCCAGCCATCAGCGAGACTGGGACGTCAAGGTGCCACTGTTCTTGCTGGCCTACCGCTCGTCTACACACGACACAACTGGGATGACGCCAGGCAGCTTAATGTTCGGCCGAGAGTTACGCCTATCCTGTGATCAGGCTTTTGGAAGCCCTCCGGAAGTGAAACAGCTAGCGACTGCGTATGTGGAGAACCTGGTGGACCACCTCCACGACATGCACGAGATGGCTCGCCAGAACATCCAGAAGGCGGGCGACTGCATGAAGACTCGATACGACAGGCAAGCCAACAGCCAAGGGTTCCAGCAAGGTGACCTGGTCTGGTTGTACCACCCTACCCGGACCAAGGGACGCTGTCCGAAGCTTCAGCAGCCATGGCAAGTACCGTACCGGGTGGTGAAGAGGATTAATGACGTGGTCTACCGCATCCAAAAGGTTCCCCGAGGGAAGATGTTGATGGTACACCTGGATCGCTTGGCCCACTACGATGGTGCTGTTTGGGACGACCAGCTTACAGGAGGGAGTAGTGTCAACCGAACATCAGAATTCCCGATAGGACCAGCTGGCAGGTAGGGACCAGGCGGGAAGCATTCAGCCACGCATACCCATTTATCTTGTAGCGCTAACGAGGGGATGGTTGGAAAAACATCACTAGCCATCTATTTCCCCTTCCCTGACATCTGGAACCTTCGCGGTGATTCACTGAACCACGAGGCTTCCAGAAATAGCAATCTTCCTATAAAAAGGGGCTGCAGTTGGCGAGAGGGTTGAGTTCTTGGCGAGCAACCGTAGGAGCGCCGTGCTAGTGAACGCACTGGAAGACTATGTACGTGCATCGGAGGATTTGTACGTAATTGCGAGTGCAGAGTGGACCTGTGACAGACGAACTGATGAATTGTAATTGGTGCGCTACGTAATTCTATGTAATCGGCAAGTGTTCCAACTGTAATTCGGTGGAAATAAAGAGCATTTTGAGTTTGTGCAATTGGACTTTCAATTTCACGAACCCACAAAGTCACAATATTTACTTATCTTTACTACTACTTTTAATCACAGAGTCTCTTCCAAACAATGCCTTTTACTACCTAACACTTTTCTGCTTCACTCTTTACCTTTTACAATGTTTTAATTTGACTTAGTTTGTGTTTTGTGTTCTTTGTCTTGAATTTTGTATGTTGTTTTTCAGAAGAGCCTCCTTGGGAATGGTTTATGCTACAAAGTTGACTAGCTAATGTAATTTGAGAGTGTATTTTGTAATCAGCATTCTGGTAGACAAAGCATTGTAACATTTTTTGATTGAAGTACTTCTAATTCATTGCACTTTATGATGGAGGAGCACGTTTCATCTACAGCCTTGAAGCTAATTGTTTTATCATTTAGTTATCCGAAATTTCAAGTGTTTTACAGTTTGCATTTCGCTATGATCTGAACCTATATTACCATCAGCAGCCCTACTTATGTGTTTCCTTGACCCTTAAAAATTTCAGTAACATTATTTATTGGTTTACCAAGTAAATATGACCCTTCAAGACAACCAAACAAGTATTAATATCCAACAAAACTCATCTCTGCCCATCATTCACAGTTTAATTCACTTATAAATTGACTATCTCTGTTTGGGAGGACTGCCAAATAATTCTTAGTAAAGTGTTTAGGATTTTAATGTTTTCAGGTTTTTCATAACAGACATCCATCGTACTGCATAGATGCTTATCTTAAAGGCACGTCAAACTGGATGCGATATGTTAACTGTGCTCGTCATGTAGATGAGCAGAACCTAATTGCATTTCAGTATAAAGGGAAAATATATTATCGCACTTTATATGACATAGCAGCCCATGTAGAACTTCTGGTATGGTATGGAGAAGAATTTGGACGAGAACTAGGAATTGACTTAGCTACTTTCCAGAAGCCACGACGTAAATACTTACAAGGTCAGTACCATACTAATAACCTTTTTGTATTATTGAACATGTGTAAAATCTGATGTTTATTTATCCTGAAAGAGTTGAACTCTATAATTCTTGCAGGCAAACATTTAAAAAACTGAATATTTTCATATTATATTCATTATACATTTATGATGTACTATTACAATTAACAGATGGATAAAACAAACAACCAAATACTAAAGCACTACATGAGTAAATGGAAGCTTTCATATTCATTCACAGATTAGAAATGTAAGTGAGTGAGTGTGGTGTTTTAGGGCCCGTCGACAACTAGGTCATTTGGGCCCTAAGTCAAAACTAAAACCTAAAAGCTATAAAAATTTAGCTAAAAAGGTAAAATATAAAACAAACACTTAACTGTTAAAAGAACATTAAAAAAACGATCTAAGGCTAATAATTTAAAAACTCTAAAAGCAATAAGTATAAAATACATGTCAAACTCGTGTATTAAAACCAATTTTAAAAACAAACCGCAGTGCCTTATCCACGGCCACTTGGTGGTCACCTAAAACACCATGCAAGTTAGGCTCCAAGCACAAAGACTGGCGAACGCGGGCGTACTGTGGGCAATCCAACAATACATGCCGCACAGTGAGGCGTACTGCACATGGAGCACACACTGGGGCCGGCTCCCCTCTTAACAAATGGCCATGAGTGGCTCGTGTGTGCCCAATTCTCAGCCGGGTGAGTATCACCTCGGCTCGCCGGTTATCCCTGCAGGAAGTTAGCCAGGGTCGTACGCTCTCCTTTATTGCCCGGAGTTGTGTGCCTTGTAAAGCTGACCAGGATTGCTGCCAAGCAGATAGTAGGTGGCGACGGAAAAAACGTTGCACATCCTGGTATGGCACAGTAGTTGTTAAACTCCGGGGCAAACGGCAAGCGAGCTTTGCAGCCGCGTCCGCCTCCTCGTTCCCGGGAATCCCCACATGGCCTGGGGTCCAAGTAAAAACAAAATTGTACCCGCGCCTGAGCATTTGCGAGATCTGGGCCTGTATTTTTAAAACGAGGCTCTGAGCGGCAGTGTGCTGTTGCAAGGCCTGAAGCGCACTCAGAGAGTCAGTGCAGACAATAAAAGAGCCAGGAGCTAACTTGCAAATAAAAAGGAGCAGATAGAGGATGGCATACAACTCTGCTGAGAAGACCGAAGTGGAGTCCAGAAGGCGAAATTTATGAGCCTCACCGTTAATGAAGAATGCGCAACCCGTAGTGCTACCTAACTGAGAACCGCCTGTAAAGACCGGAACATAGGGTAACGGCCCAGTAGTTCGGCAAAAAGTTGTTGGAACACCGAATGTGGAGTAGCGAGTTTAGAGTTGCTGGAAAGAGCGAAATCGAACCGCGCACGATCCAGTTGCCAAGCAGGATAAGGGCTGATGGACGACCTCTCCACGCGAGGCATTCGGAGGCCATGGGAATGTAGGAGATCCCGAAATCTTATTCCCATGGGGCGTGTCCGAGAACCAGGGCGCATATAACGGTCGACTAAATCTGGACACAGAACTGGTTTAAAACAAGGTGATTGGGATAACTAGCCAACTTCGAGACGTATGAGCAGAGTAACAGCGAGCGACGAATATGGAGTGGAGGTTCGCCTGAGTCTGCATACAGGCAGTCGACTCGACTGGTGCGGAAAGCTCCTGTGGCAAGGCGGATGCCAGTATGATGCACGGTGTCTAAAAGGCGAAGTTTAGAGGCGGTCGCTGCGCCATAAATAAAACTGCCATAGTCCAGCTTGGACCGAACCAGAGAGCGGTACAGCCTTAACATTACCGTGCGATCGCCCCCCCAAGATGCTCCAGATAATACCTTCAGCACCCGAAGAGAACGATCGCAAGAGGCTCGAAGGTGACGAATGTGGTGCTCCCAGTTGAGCTGTCGGTCTAAGTAGAGGCCCAAGAACTTCAGGTGCGGGACAAATGGCAGGGGTGTGCCGTTCAAATGAAGATCAGGAGGCGGGTGAATACCTCGTAGGCGGTGAAAGTGGATACACTGCGTCTTCGCAGCTGAAAAACGGAAGCCGGTTTGAAGCGCCCAAGCTGCTAGCTGGGTAATGGTCAGCTGCAGTTGGCGCTCAATGTGATCTATGTTGGCAGACCTATAATAAACTGCGAAGTCGTCAACATAGAGGGATGATGGAATTCCACTTCGAACGGCACTAGTTATGCCGTTAATCGCTACGGCAAAAACGGTGACGCTCAAAATTGACCCTTGAGGTACGCCGTTCTCCTGTATCCTCTACCGTGATATCGTGTTTCCTATGCGAACCCGAAAACGGCGAAGTTTTAAAAAGTTGCATAGGAATTCGGGTAGATGACCACGCATACCGTAATCATGTAGGTTACGGAGTATGCCGTACCGCCAGGTGGTGTCATAAGCCTTCTCCAGGTCAAGGAACACGCCCACGGCGTGCTGTTTCAGTAGAAACGCATCGGAAATATACCCCTCAAGGCGTGTTAGATTATCGACACTTGAGCGATGGCGACGAAAACCGCATTGCAAGTTGGACAGATGGTTATGTTTTTCTAGCCACCAATTTAACCGAGCGTTTATCATCCGCTCGAAGGTCTTACAGATGACACTCGTCAGACAAATGGGGCGGTAGCTAGATGGTAGCTTGCGGTCCTTTCCGGGTCGAGGGATGGGGATGACAATACCCTCTCGCCAGGAGGAAGGGAAAACCCGCTCATGCCAAATGCGGTTATAGATGCTAGGAAACATAGCGCCTCAGATGGAAGATGTAGTAGCATCTGTCGGTGTACGTCATCGGGACCTGGAGAAGAATCCTTTGCTAACGCTAGAGAATGGGCGACCTCGGCAGCGGTAAAAGGTTGGTTGTACGGCTCGGTGCAGTCACTATTAAAATTTAGTTGTACCCGTTCCGCCTTTTCCTTAATAGGCAGGAAGAGAGCGTCATAGCGGGCAGTTTGGCTAGTAGCAGCAAATGTGGTAGCTAGGGCTTCAGCTATGTCCTGCTCGGTGGTGCACATGGAACCGTTGATGGCAAGGCCGGGAATTACCGTCCGGCGATACTTGCCATACATCCGCCGAACAGCTGACCATACTTGCTGGGTAGAGCTGCGCCGGGAAAGCGAAGACACATAGGCTTCCCAAGATTTACGCTTTGCGTTGCGCAGTATAAAGCGTGCCCTAGCGCGAGAACGTTTGAAGGCGACGAAGTTTCCTTCCGTCGGGTGCCGCTGAAAAATGCGCAAAGCGCGTGCTTTGACAGCCAAACTGCATTCCTCGGACCACCACGGTACAGGGATATGACGTGGTGTAGGTGAACCTCGAGGAATGCTGGATTCTGCTGCTAGCAGGATCGAGCAAGTAAAATATTGGACCATTTCATCGATGGTGTCGAAACTATCGTCGATGAGGTGTATGAGAGATTGGAATTTTCCCCAGTTAGCTTTGGAAATAATCCAGCGAGGATGTCGAGAAGGCACACATTGGCGGCCAGAAAAATGAATGTTAATGGGGTAATGATCACTGCCAAAGAGGTCGGAAAGTACTGACCACTCAAGTAGTGGTACTAATGACGGACTGCAGAAAGAAAGGTCTAGTACGGAATGTGTACTATAAGCGGATGATAGGAATGTCGGGTCACCAGTATTTAGCAGAAGCAGGTCAGACTTATCGAAGACGTCTACGAGGAGGCATCCACGGGCGTCATCGGTGTCTGATCCCCAGAGCGTGTGCTTGGCATTCAAATCTCCCACAAGGAGTAGTGGTGAGGGGAGCTGAGCCAATAGAGCTTGAAGATCACGCTCTGGAACTATACTGAGCGGCGGCAGGTACATGTTGCAGACCGTAAAACTGATGCTCTCCAGCTGTATCCGAACGGCCACAGCTTGCAATGGTGTGGTGAGAGGAACGTTGGCGGCTGAGATGTTAGGCGCCACTAAGGTAGCAACGCCACCGCTTGCACGCATACCTGCAAGAGAGTCGCCTCTAAATGCAGAGAAAGAGTGAAGGTGTAACGAGTGACTGGGATGTAAGTGGGTTTCCTGGAGGCAAATAATTGACGGTGACCGTTGAGAAACTAAATATTGTAGGTCTTGAGCACAAGCTCGAAAACCATTGACATTCCACTGGATTATTTCCATGAAGAGTTTTTAACGGGCCGTTTTAACTTTTTTCTTGACCTTGGCTGACTTGGGCCCTACGACTCGAAAATCGTTAGCCTCCTGTGACTCCGCTGATGTTCGGGAGTCAGAACTCCTACGGCTCGTAGAACGAGACCGGGATCTAATGGAAGGCGAGCGACTTCGCGATCTATGTTGTGGCCGGGATCGGTTTTTCACATTTACTACTGGATTGTTGTAACTCGGTGATGGCTTGGTGGCTGGAGTCTGTACGGCTGAAACGGAGGCTGTGCTGGTGGATATACAAGCAGTCTGGGACGTGGGTTTAACGGCTAGAAAGTCAGTCTGCGTGGAGGCGTGGGCGACAGGGACGTGTTGAACAGCAACAGTGGTATTAGGAGTACGGCGAGCTGCTAATGCATACCCAGTAGTAGTGGTAGCAGGCTTTAGCTGTTCGAAGCGCCGTCGTGCCTCTGGAAAAGTTAGGCGTTCCTTTACACGTAGCTCCTGTATGCTTTTTTCGTCCATGAATCTAGGGCACTGTCGCGAACTTGAGGGATGACTACCGCCACAGTTCACGCAACAAGGTGTTCGACTGCAGTTAGGATCGTCGTGTTTCGGTAGGCCACATTGCTCACAAAGAGCAGGATTGGTACATGTGACCTTCGTATGTCCGAACCGCTGACATTGGAAGCAGCGCATGGGGTTCGGGACATACTGGCGGACGCTAGCACGTTCATAGCCGCAATATATGTATTCGGGTAACTTCGTCCCAGCAAAAGTTAGAAATACCGTACGTAGTGGGTACTCCTTGCCATCTTGTTTCCGTGTTAAGCGGTACGCCTGACAAACAAGCTGGTCAAAGAGGCAACTTACTATTTCTTCATTTGCAAGACCATCTAGGCTGGAGGTGGTGACTACTCCTCTACAGGTGTTGAGTGTTTTGTGTGGGGCTACCCGGATAGGGTAGGAGCCCAACAAAGTCGCCTTTTGAAGTTTGCGAGACTGGTCTGCACTGGTGCTCTCTAATAGTAAGCTACCGTCTCGGAGACGCGTAGCGTTTTTGACAGGGCCACTTATTTTGTCTAATTCACGCTTGATATAGAACGGACTAATATCTTTAAATGTTTTGCCATCACATGCCAAAGTCATCACTAAAAATGGGTCAGTAAAGGAGGTTTTGCGCGGAGACATGATGATATAGACCCCCATCCGGAACCGTCGGCGTCAGCCTGCCATCCGGGGGTTAAAGAAAGAAAGACACCGAATCTTCACGGTCTGTGCCGTCATGGGGACCCCACCCATGACCGATCTCATTTGTACCTCAGAAAAGCTACCCTTCAAAATCCACTGCTTGTCCGTATGGGTAAACCGTTCACCACGCACACCCCGGCTTTATTCCCCTACCACAGGAATAACCGCCTGTGGCTCCCCACTTTAGGCCGCGCTGCGCATAAAGGGCACACGCGGATTCAGGGGACTTGTGGTTGATTACACCGGGGTTCCGTCAGCGGTAACACGTCCGGTCCGTGATACTAACCCAACGGCAAACACGGCCGTCGGGAGATTAACACAGATCGGGCCCTCAAGGAGCTACGTGGGTGTACTTGACGGTGTGGACGGGCTTCGCACCTAAGGCTACACATAGGGGCAGTGCGAAGGGTCCGCTCAACCTTCACTTTTGAGACCTCCGGAGAGCACACATGTCGGAAGCCGCGCTGAAAACCGTGGGACAGAACCACGGAGATAGGAGAGATCCCTGCTGGTGAGACAGGAGTTATAAACCTAAGACCTTAAGTGCTAATAATTATAATAAAAAACTAGAAGGGGAAGAAGGTGATACATACTGATCAGCAGTAGCACAGCGTGGCACAGTTGATGGAGGTGAAGGGGATGAAATGAGGGTGAGTGGCTAGGGACCCCGGGTTCGCCAATCCCGTACCTACGGTAGTAGGTCCCTGGGGAAAAATACCAGAGCCTCTTCTGCCAGTTTTCGGGGTTACTGATGGGCCTTCTCGGCAGCCGTAGCGGTCGTGGGGTACACCAAGTCCCCACCGTACATCACCCCATCAGTCAGTCCCCTACTTCCTGTTGCCCACCCCTCGGGACGAGGACCGCAGAGGTTGGATTTTGAGGGGCTTAGAAATGTAGAAAACCAAATCTACTGTTGCAGCTCAAGAACTGTATAATCAGCTCTCTGTCTATTCGAGGAGCCTTTTCTCAAAACTCAATAAATGCAACACTTGCAGCTTTTCTGTTTTCATCTAGATGCATATGTTTCAAAAGGTTGATTTTTATGTGATTTTTAGATCTTATAGAAATAATGTGTTGTAATTAAATATTTTAAATTTAAATTTTTGATGGTATATAAGAGTTTATTTTTCCAGTTTTTTTCAAAACTCAGTATATGCATATTTAATCATTGCTTCTGTCAGCTATTTTGCCTGTTTAAGTTCCATGATGTGTTCTAATTTTGTTCTGGAAATAAATATTTTTAATTGCTTTGCTCTTTATTATATATCTGTATTGTTGTACAATCATTTTACAAGCATTGTTATATTGCATTGTTTTAGTTGATAACTTTTAATTTTATTAAGAAAACAAAAGCAATATTATAAATACAGCAGTATAATACAATAATAACAATATTACATTTTAATATAATTAATAAATATAATTAATAAATATAATTAAAATAAATAAACTTAATTAATTGCTTGAAATCGGAAATTAATTGTTCTTTCACACTGGCTGTGTGTAGGCTAAATTGTGGAAACATAGAGTCAGACCGAAAAATTCAATGCCATAGCTGGGATTTGAACCATGGATCTTCTGGTTTCCGTCCAGCCATTCTACCATTGAGCTACTATGGCCAACGTGCTGACCTGACATTAAATTTTCCAAATGACTCGTACTTTCCCGGTGTGGTTTACCATGACAACCACCACAAACAGTTGCATTATACTACACCTTGACCTCGTGTCTGCAAGACATTGTTTACTAGATGTCACGTGGGTTTTGACCTTTGCACATTTGATGGCCATGCTGTACTCTGATGTCATTCATACCCTGTGTCCAGCTAACTAGTATCGCATGCAAGTGCACTTCTCTCCAGCCTTTATTGATAAGGAGCATTGACCTTAGGTGCCCTAAAGTTTTTCTTTCTTCACAGAATCTCTTGAACATTTTATTCACGTTGAAGTTTGAAAGCAAATAACCTCTTGAGGACTTACCCCTACTATGGTGGCTCTCTCTGCATTTGTATTTTATTATATCATTTTTAATGGTAATAGTTAGGGCATGGTGCTCCTTTCCTGTTCTGTCCCCCCCTCTTCTTTCCTTGCCAACTTTCCTCCTTTATGAAATCTACTTGCTAAATAAATAATCTATCCTTTGACATGCCAGAAACTTCCTGAAAAGTGACAGCACAAATAGGTACTATTTCACCATTCCTTTTTCTAATGTTATACTTCATTGTCACTGTTTTTTACCTTTTTACCTTCTTGGTGTTCACTACTCTGTGCTGAGGTGAAGAAATATTAAAACAATTTTAACAGAAACTTATCCATCAAATCTTAAAAACTGCAATTAAAAATGGATATGGAAAAAACCTTGTAGATAAAAAACTAAAATTATTCAAACTTCAAAAGAGATTAAAACAGATCACAGCTCTTACACCAATAAAACAAGAAATTAGATTTGCTAAATTTACTTACCACCCCTGGGCTACAAAAAAGTTCCAAAAAATATTCAAGAAATACAATATAACATTGGCACCAAAAAACAATTACAACATTGAAAACCTACTTCACAGTAATAATACTGATAAGATAAAACCAGAGGAAAAGTCAGGCATTTACAAGATTAAGTGTAAAGACTGTGAAAAAATTTACATAGGGAGGACAAAAAGAAACATAGGCACTAGAAAGAAAGAACACTTCAGGCACTTAAGATACAAAAATATTGATAAGTCCGCAATAGCAGCTCATTTCTGGTCTGAAAATCATGAAATTGAAGATAGCACAGAATTACTAAAATACGTACAAAAACATAGTGAACTCGTCATATGGGAGAGAATATACATAGAAAAACATAAAAACCAACTAATGAACTTTGAAATCCCGCCAGAAGAGAATCCCACATTTAAGTTCATCACTAAATCAACAGATGGCAGTAACAACCCCAGAATTGCCCACACCGCTGGATCTAGCTTCAGTCGCACAAGAGCCGTAGATGCAAACGAAGATTTGCGAAACATGTCCTCAAAATAGGTACGAAAGTGAAGCAGATGTGTAAAAAATACGACTCATCTAAAATTTAATAATTATCCTGGTCTGTTTTATTTAATGATATTGATGACAGTGGAACTGGTAATACCATCATAGCAAAGTTCAGCATCTTTGCATTCCTTGTTTCCTTTAGCTTTTGAAGATGAAATCTCAAGTTCATGAGTGCATTTAATAACAGGTTCCATTTAACACCTTTTAATTTCATTTCAGTTTGACGTAATCTCTTATTAAATTGCAATTTTCTCCCTTGGGAACGTTTTTTGACTTGTATGCTGTTGTCAGAATCACAAGAATTGTTATTCAATTTGATTCAGCTTGCAGTGCTTCTATGCAGACTAACACTAGAGAATCAGGTGAATACTTGATAGAAAGTAAGCTGTAGCTGCTCTGAGTACAATGAAGTCTGTTTGCATCACTGTTTCCCGCTAGTAAATATTGTTACAATAATGAGTAACATGATATACAGCAATATGACACGCCAATCTAGTCCATTATTAATTACATGCTAGCGAAAAAGAGTTATGGTACTTGTGAATAATCTTATTATAATCTTATAATCAACTTTTGCTTTAACTCTTAGAATGTATAACAGAAATATTCTATTATGAACTTGCAGCTTCTGAATTTCATATAGCTATTTTTAAAACACGTAATAGCAAAGCTCCAGGATCAACAAAATTCTTGCACAGTCCATAAAAAATTTATTTAAGGATGAAAGCTAAAAATACATTTCTCAACCTTTACACCATGTCTGGAAATCTTGTTCCATCTAATTAGAAAAAGTATATTATTATTCCATATTCAAACCAGGTAAATTTGCATATGATACAAATAACTATAGACCTATAACATTAACTGGTGCTGTAGCAAAAGTTATAGAATCCATATTAAATTCATTTCTTCAGCACTACTATATTTTGGCACACTGCCAAACTGACTTGCAGAAAACCAGCTGAGTTAACAAGTAATTAAACTTGGTCAAGAAATTAAAGAGGGATTTAATAGAGAATAAGGTATTTTACCATATTTGTTGATCCAACATCTGCATATGACACTGTATCGAAATTTAATTTTATCAAGAAGCTACAACACATACAAATTAAAGATAATATGCCCGCCTTGGTAGCATAGATGGTAGCATGTCTGCCTCACGTTCAAGAGGTCCCGAGTTCAAATCTCGGTCAGGGTGAGTTACGTGGATAAGGTTTTTCTGGGGTTTTACCTTATCCTAAAAAAAAGACATGTCAATAACTCTAAACTCCATGGACCCTGGGCCCATTTGAGTATCATTTCACCCATTCCACTCATCATCCTATATGACTTAAAAAAAGTTTAAGGACATAAATTACAAGAAAAAAAGCACATGCAAATTAAAGATATAATCCAATTATGTTGAGGTGAGTGTGAATAAAGATGAACATTAAATGAAACAGTCTATTACCAATCTTGAAAGCAGTGTTTGAGGTTTATTTACAAATGTGAAGCCATTGATGGTGCATGCATCAACTATTCAACATGTATAAATCAACCTTATTCTGCTTTCAGGATTGGTAACAAACTAATTCATTTAGTGCGGACTTTACTCAGCTGCCACCTCAAGAAAATGGGACTTTAATATGCTTCACTGGATATCAGAATTTGTCTCAGAAAGATAGTGTCCAACTTCTTATGGTTCAACAGTATCAAGATTAATAAACAAAAACAATGTTTACATAATGGTGCAGTAGTTAGCACTACTCTATTCAATATTGACACCGATCGCATTATTGTGTTGGAGCCGCGACAAGTCAGTGCCGGGTGCATGGGCCAGAAAGAGACACAGCGGCGCGTGGGCAGGAGATCTGGATGCTTGCTAAGGGACAGAAGAGGGCAGAGAGAGAAAGAGACAGAGAGGTTTTGGAATTTTCCGTCTTTCTGTTGCTGTCGCAATTGTTATCAAATGCTCTGCGGCATTCTGGAACATTGACTGGGAGGTATAAATAGCGGCAAAGTGTGAGAAGCAGTCGGTTGTTGTGTTGTAATCGTGTGAGTTGTGTGATGGTGGACATTTGAACTGTGCTGCAGTGATTCTTTTGTTTGTTTAGGTGCAGCGGAACATCGAGTCGACCTTGATGACTGCTGTTTGTCTATGTCACGTCGTTTTGCTGCTGCAAGTCTTTTACAAAGCTTCTGTTTACTGCGATAAAGAGAGTTTGTTCTAAATTTAAATTTCTGCAAACAAGACTTTTGACTCTACCAACCCACGAAGTCACATTTGGTGTCAGGAGTGGCATACGATGATGGAAGTTGCATTGGCCAGGATCTTAGAAAAGATGGAAGAAATGAAGACAGCGAATGACACCCTCGCTGCGCAGACGGAAGCGGCAATAACAATCTGGCCGAGAAGATGGAAGAACTGAAGGCTGCGAACGAAGCCCTTGCCGCCAAATTTGAAGAGCAGTTGGATGACGTCACGGAGCGGGGCAAGCGGATGGGTAAAGTAGACGAGCGCGTCCAAGACTTGGCGAACCAAGTTAACAATTTAGAGGGAAAGGCCGATAGCAACACCAAGTCCCTGAACGCCATGGTGGAGGGCATTGTCGGCAGCAGACTGAAAGATCTGAAGGCCGACGCGCCAGCACGCGACTCAACATCTGCGCGCGTCAAACCACGAAAGTACGACGGCACGTCAACGAGTCTTCCGCCGCCAATTCGACGCAGTGGTCCATACAACAAGTGGTCACCAGAAGAAGAGGCCGCGCAGGTAACAGCCAGCTTCTAGGGACGGGCCGCAGGGGTGTTGAACGCGGTCTAGAAAGCGATGGCGCCCAAGGACATCTGGGAGGCCCTGGAAAACAGCTTCGGAAACCACCGCTTAGCCGCAGCCTACAGTAGTCAGCTGAAATCTAGGACGAAGCAGCAATGGGAAACGCTGTAGGAGTTCGCCCTAGCAATCGAGCAGCTGGCCAGCAAAGCCCTGGTCGACCCCCCACCCGAATTCGTATCCCAAGAAGCCACTTACTCCTTCGTCGACGGGGTACGAGATGCCAGGATACCTCAGAGCCTCATACTTGGAGACTAAAAGACCATCCTCGAGGCGCTAACGGCCGCGTTGAGGATGGGAGCGGCCAAAGTGACACTACCCCAACCTCGAAGACCAGCCGAAGAACGCCGGTGAAGAGAGATTGGAGAGAGATTGCCCACACCAAGATGAACAGCCGGAAAACGAGTAAGAGATGGCTTGACGATGGGCACGTCGGTGTCGTCACCACCGTCCCCTCGAGTAACACTGCGCGCCGTCAGCCGACGTATGAATGACAGCCTTATCACGGATGGTTGGATGAAAGTAAGGGCATGCCGCGTGCTTGTTGACATCGGGGCAGCCGTGATCGTCGTCAGACCTGACATAGCCAGGGGTTTGCCGTCTAGGAAACCGAGCCGACCATACCAGCAAGTGACGGCATCGGGCGACACCTTGCCCATGGAGAGGGAGGTCTTGCTGCACTTAACCTTGGGACGGATTGCCTTGCGTGTGTGGGTGTTCGCCGCGAAGGTGGCTGAAGAGGTAATACTGAGACTGGATGCCCATAGGAGTCACGAGGCGCTGTCGATGTCGCCAGGAAATCACTGCGGCTTAAGGGAGTAGAGCTGATGCTCCGGCACCCTGAAGAACGCCCTGGAATCTGCAGGGTCATCCTGAGGAAAGGCGTGCTTGTCCCCGCGAGAAGCGAGATGGGGGTGACGGCGCGACTGGAAGGCCATTTGACGAAGAACATGATTCAGTACCGGAAGACGCCTGTGCACGGACTCTGTGTAGCCAGGACATTGTTGCCGTGCCGAGAAGAGGTGCCGGTGAGGCTGTTCAACTCAACAGACACCGATGACTGCAGTTCTGGGATAATGATTTTATCTACACGGATGGATCTAAGACCGAACTTGGAGTCGGATTTGCTTTTGTTTTTGGGCGTAGGAGTTTTACATTTCGTTTGCGGAAGCAGTGTTCGATTTTCACAGAGTCCACTGCCTGACACTCTCTGGCAGGATCACCTTTGTGTGGATGCCAAGTCATGTTGAACTGTCTGGCAATGAGGCTGCAGACGACGCAGCTAAATCCGCTATTTTATCGCCATTTACTTTTAGAACTATTGTTCCTTCCACTGAAGGTGCCATATTTTTACGCTAGGCTCTTCATACACGTTGGCACGATGAGTGGACGGCTCTGCGTGGGAACAAGCTTCGGGCGGCTAAACCCTTTCCAGTTGCCTGGGCCACCTCTGCCCGAGTTTCCAGGTGGAAAGAAATTATTTTAGCTCGTTTACGTGTCGGTCACTGTCGTTTTAGGCCGTGATCACTTTTTACGTGATGAACCCGCACCTCTCTGTGACCCTGTGACGCCCACCTCGGTAGCGTAGATGGTTTCTTGTCTGCCTCACGTTTAAGAGGTCCCGAGTTCGAATATCGGTCAGGGTGAGTTATCTGGATGAGGTTTTTTCCGAGGTTCTTCCTTATCCTGAAAGACGAATGTCGGGTAACTAAGCTCCATGGACCCCAGACCCATTGGAGCATCATTTCACCCATTTCATTCATCGTCCGACATGACTAGATGTTGGAGGACGTAATTAAAACAAAACCCTAACGGTACGTCACATTTTGACCGAATGACGGTTTAAACCCCATTACGGGCCAGCCTGTCGCTGCCGGCTATTCTTTCTGCCGTATTGGCAGATAGCGACCATGCTGTGGAAGACGTGCTAGCTTTTATCCGGCAAAGAGATTTCTGGCACCTGCTTTGAGCTCTCTGAGGCATCTTTTGGTTCCTCTCATTTTATTCCACTTCGTTTATCCTTTGCCTTCTGCAGCGACCGACACCTGCTTTTAGTGTATTATGGTTTACCTTTTAGTCTTTTATTGGGACAATTAGTCATACGTTTTTACGATTTCAGTGTATTGGTTTTAACTGTAGACATTTTACCGTTGTCGGGCGCTGATAACCTCGGACGTTATGTGCTCTTAACCCCAGTACTGCTGCTGCTGCCGCTGTCCTAGCGACATCAAGGCCGGGACGGAGTTGGGGGCGTGCGAGCCCATTGTCAGTGTAATTCCAATTCACAACTTCCAGGAGCCGGTGCCGACGCAACACCTGGGGTCCCGGCTGGAAGGCTTACTGGAGAGCACAGGCGACCACCTGACCGCAGAACAGCTAAAGAAGGTTCGACAACTGCTGGGACGATATCAGCGCGTCTTCAGCCAAGGTAACAGCGCCTACGACCGCACGGACCGAGTACTCCACCCCTCGACACCGGAGACGCCCGGCCTATTCGGCAACCACCTAGCCACGTAACGTTGGCAAAACAAGCGACGGTTCGGGACATGCTGGTGGACATGAGATCCAGGGTAATCATTGAAGAGTGACAGCCCTTGATGTTCCTCTGTAAAGAAGGACGACGAGCTACGCTTCTGCGTGGACTACAGGAAGTTGAACGCTGTCACCAGGAAGGACTGCGTCCCCTTACCCCGGATTGACAACACCCTGGTCACGCTTGCTGGTGCGCAGTGGTCTGATGTGGGTTACTGACAGGTGGCTCTAGACCAGAGAGATAAAGAGAAGACTGCGTTCTCGACAGGTCAAGGGCTTTGGCAGTTCACAGTATGTCCTTTGGTCTCTGCAATGCACCAGCTACCTTCCAACGCCTCATGGAGTCAGTGATGAGAGGATTGACTTATGACGCCTGCCTATTATACCTGGACGGCAAGAGCCGCACCGTGGCTCAGTGGTTAGACCGCTTGGCTCTCATCAAGGCGGCCCGGCTTCGATCCCAGGCGATCGCATAGTGAGATTCGTGGTGGACAACACGTCGCTGGGGCGGGTTTTCTCCGGGATCTCCGGTTTCCTCCATCTCATTCCACCGGTGCTCCATCTTCATCTCATGTATCATCAGTGTCATCACCTGCGGTGCCGTATGTAGTAAAAACGGGCGTTAAACACTACATATTGAATTGGACGACAAGACTTTCGAAGACCATCTCGACAATCTGAGTAAGGTGTTACAGAGACTGCAGGTGACCAATCTGAAGCAGAACGAGAAGTGCCAGCTCTTCCGCAAGGAAGTCAACTACTTGGGCCACATAGTCTCACCAACCGGAGTGGCCACAGACCTGGAGAAGACACAGGCCGTGAGAGATTGGCCTCGCCCAAAGGATAAGCGAGAATTGCGCAGTTTCCTGGAGCTGTGCAGTTGTTACCGCCGCTTCATAAAGGGCTTCTCCAACATCGCCAGGCTCCTCACCCGCCTGAAAGAAGAACACCGGCCTCATGTGTGGACGGAGGACGCCGAAGACGCTTACCAGCAGCTGAAGCAGACACTTCGCAGCGCAGATATTTTGGGATTCCCACAACCATGTGGCGCCTAAATTTTGGACACCGACGCCAGTGACCATTGCATTGGAGGCGTCCTATCCCAGGTCCAGGACGGCCAGGAGCGAGTGATAGCCTACTACAGCAGGACGCTGTCCAAGGCAAAGAAGAACTACTGCGTCACTCGGCGAGAGCTACTGGCGGTAATGAAGACGTTGGAGCACTTCCACAAGTACCTGTACGGTCAGCCATTCAACCTGAGGACTGACCACTTCGCTCTAACTTGTCTATTTAGCTTTAGAAACACTGTAGGCCAGACTGCCCGTTGGGTCCAGAGGCTGCAAGAGTACTTCACCTCCACACATCGTAGAGCGAAGAGCCACGCTAACGCAGATGCCATATCCCGAAGAACGAGCCCAGAATAGTGCGGTCAATGCACAATAGTGAAAGAGAAGGAGTGGTCCGCAGCTGTCAGAGTGGTCACGACGGTGCCTGCGAATGGATGGAATAGCTAAGGCATGAGGAGGGAGCAGCTGGTGGACGCCGACTTGGGGCCACTCTTGAGAGACATGGAGGCAGGGACAAGACCTACCTGGGAGGAAATCGCACCCAGAGGCGCTACGTACAAGTCGCACTGAGCCCAATAGGATTCACTGAAGGTCAAAGAGGGTGATGCGTTTCCGGAGTAAGGTCCCGGAAGTCTTGGAGTAAGTTCACCCAGGTGCTTTAGGACACCTGAGAGAAAACCGAACGATCGACAAACTTCGACAGCGCTACTACTGACTGAGGCTCCGAGCAGGCGCCGAGAGATGGTACCGTCAATGTGATGTGTGTGGCGAGTCGCGGCAATCAGACTAGGAGCTGGGGGCGCATGCAGCAGTAAGACGTCGGAGCGTCTTTCGAACGCATCGCTTTTTTTCTTTTTTGTCATTTACGTCCTCCAACGTTACGTCATATCGGACGATGAATGGAATGGATGAAATGATGCTCAAATGAGTCCGAGGTCCATGGAGCTTACAGTTACCCGACATTCGTCTTACAGGATAAGGGAAAACCCTGGAAAAAACAAACGCATCGCTGTCGACATAGCTGGACCATTTGCAGTGTCCGACCGAGGCAACAAATACCTGATGGTGGCCGTAACTTCATCAAGTGGCCGGAGGTTTATGCCAAACCTAACCAGGAGGCGAAGACGATCCCGACTCTCTCGTGAAGCTACTGTTCTGCCGTTTTGGGATACCGTTAGAGCTCCACAGTGACCAGGGCACCAATTTTGAGTCCAACCTGATGGAGGCGATACTAGAAAGGCTTGGTGTGTACAAGACCCGCACTACGCCTGTACATCCTCAGTAGGACGACATGATCCAAAGATACATCAAGACCTTAGAGGAACACCTGAGAAAGGTCGTGGCCAGCCATCAGCGAGACTGGGACGTCAAGGTGCCACTGTTCTTGCTGGCCTACCGCTCGTCTACACACGACACAACTGGGATGACGCCAGGCAGCTTAATGTTCGGCCGAGAGTTACGCCTATCCTGTGATCAGGCTTTTGGAAGCCCTCCGGAAGTGAAACAGCCAGCGACTGCGTATGTGGAGAACCTGGTGAACCACCTCCACGACATGCACGAGATGGCTCGCCAGAACATCCAGAAGGCGGGCGACTGCATGAAGACTCGATACGACAGGCAAGCCAACAGCCAAGGGTTCCAGCAAGGTGACCTGGTCTGGTTGTACCACCCTACCCGGACCAAGGGACGCTGTCCGAAGCTTCAGCAGCCATGGCAAGTACCGTACCGGGTGGTGAAGAGGATTAATGACGTGGTCTACCGCATCCAAAAGGTTCCCCGAGGGAAGATGTTGGTGGTACACCTGGATCATCTGGCACGTTATGATGGTGTTGTTCCGGACGACCAGCCTTGAGGAGGGAGCAGTATCACCGATCGCAGTGTTGTGTTGAAGCCGCGACAAGACAGTGCCGGGTGCGTGGGCAGGAAAGAATGAGACATAGTGACACGTGGGCAGGAGAGCTGGACGTTTGCGAAGAGAAAGAAGACAGAGAGAGAAAGTGACCGAATGAGGTTCTGGAATTTTCCTTCCTTCTGTTGCCGTCGCGATTGTTATCAAATGGTCTGCGGCTTTCCGGAACAATGACTGGCAGGTATAAATAACGGCAAAGTGTGAGAAGCAGTCGTTGTGTTGTAATTGTGTGAGTTGTGTGATGGTTGACATTTGAACTGTGCCGCAGTGATTCTTTTGTTTGTTTAGGTTCAGCGGAGCATCGAGTCGACCTTGAAGACTGCTGTTTGTCTATGTCACGTCATTTTGCTGCTCTAAGGGTTGTACAAAGCTTCTGTTTACTAAAATAAGGACCCCCCAGGGGCCTACTTCGGTAGGTACGGGTTTGGCGCACCCGGGGTCCCGAGCCAACAGGCTCCCTCTTGTGGGCTCCTCTTCGTGGTTGAGGGAGACCGTCAACAGGCCCACCCACGTGTAGGCCGTGCGTGGAGACCCGTGACGGTTGAAAGGTTTGTCCTGGTGGTTGAGAGATGCGTATCTGAGCTCGTAACAGTGTTCTTCGGAATTCGGGGAGGGTGCGCATTTCTAATACACTACTTTGGTTTCTGCTTCGCCTAAACGGGAGGTTAGGGACTAACCCACACCTAATCAATCGGCCAGGACTAGGTATTGTACCGAACTCCAGGGTGAGTGGGACGGCGAGCTCGCTATATCCCCTCTGTAGCCCTGGGGGATGAAACTTAGACCAACTATTATGGTTAACCTACACTCCCAAAAACATTAAACGTGGAAAAGATTTGTTTGAGAACAGTGTTAAACAAGTAGTTGAGTGTGGTCCTGGCTACTTAGTTATTAAAAGGACAAAGGAAGGTAGAACGTTTTCAACAGTTAATCCGTTTATTATACAGAAAGGTCTTGACAAAATAGCTGGTGCTGTTAAATCATGTACAAAATCTAGAAATGGCACGCTGCTGGTGGAAGCAACTACAGCATCCCAGGCAGCTAAGATACTGAAAGCCAAAATGCTGGGCAGTTATCCAGTCAAAGTGGAGATGCATAGGACCCTGAATTCCTCGCGCAGTGTTGTAAACACTAGCGCGTTGGATGGAATGTCCAACGAGGATATTCAGGAGAACCTTCAGGAACAAGGCGTAACTGCAGTCTATCGTGTCCAACGCAGAGAGCGAGGGTATATGGTTCCTACTCGTACCCTGTTCTTGAACTTTGATCGGGTAGATATCCCTCAAAGGATCAGGGCAGGATATAAAGTGATTGAGGTTGGACCATACACACCTAAACGTCTGAGATGCTACGAATGTCAGCGGTTCGGTTACACTAGTGCAGTCTGTAAAGGCGTACCTACATGTGTCAGCTGTGCAGCCGGCATGCATGAAAATGCATGTACATCACCTCCAGCATGCGTAAATTGTAGCGGTGAACATCCATCAAGTTCACGAGAATGCCCCCGTTATATTGAAGAGTAAGCTATTCAGGAGAGCCGGGTTAAATAAAAGGTATCCTTTTCGGAAGCCCGGAAACTTCGTTGTATCCCCGAGCCCTCTTCAACCACATCCCGTACCTACAGCTCTGTGGCGGCTACTCCGTCACCGAAACGGGAGGCTGGTACCCAAACATCTGATATGAACGGGGAAACTATATCAGAGAAAGTTCTAGTGCCTAGATCGCAACCAAGAGCATCAGCAACACCATCTAAAACTCCGAGAACAACACTTAAGACTACTGAAAATAAGAACAAGTCAGTGAAGTCGCCTGAAAAAGCACCGACGTCTAACAACAGGACGAAATTGCCCATTGTGTACCAAGCACCAGAGATAAAGTTCAAGACTCAGTATGATAGAACTGACTTCCTGAAAGAAAACACAAATCCTGCTCCAGAAAAGTCCAAGAAACGAAGCCCAAGAGCATCTCCGAGATCATCATCGGAGTCATCTTCTGGGGAGGACTCCGTCCGGCGACAGTCATCTACGTCGGTCGGAATTTCCAATCGCTTCGAGCCGCTCGAAGCGAAAGTTGTAGAAGGAAAACCGTCCTCTTCCATAGAAGATATGGAGCAGGAAATATCTGACCACGCTGCTGCATCTGCAGCAAAGAAGAGTCAGGGATAAACCTGCAGAAACTAGCCCTACACCTAAGAAAAAGGGCAAATTGATCCGAACACCGCTGAAACCTACGTAATGTGCGTACTTATTTGACATGTCCCATAACTATCGTCATGGCTATCCATCAATGGAACATACGAGGCTTAAGAGCACATCGACCAGAACTGGAACTTTTGCTCAGTAAGCATAACCCTTTGTTAGTATGCTTACAAGAGACTAAGCTACGACCACAAGACAAGTTTAAATCAGACGCTACACACCACTGAGGTGTGATATTAAAACAGAAAAGGGCATCCTGTTCACGGGGACACTATGCTGCTCCTCAGGGATGACATATATGTAGATCCGTTACAGCTACAAACTGACACACAGTCTGTAGATGTAAGGATTAAGCTGCCATCAATCGAATTTTGCATTTGTAATGTATATGTACCGCCATCAGATGACCTCTCGTTAACTGACCTTGAATATCTGGTGTCACAACTTTCAACACCATTTCTAATAGCGGGAGACTTTAATGCCCATCACCCACTCTGGGGCTCAAATCAGGCATGTTCGAGAGGCAACCTCATTGCAAAATTCTTGGAGAGCAGTAACTTGGTTCTCCTGAACACCGGAGAGCCAACTTTCCTTTCAGACGCCTTTAACACCTATTCGCACATCGATTTGGCAGTGTGTTCATCCCAGTTAGCAGCTTCATTACAGTGGAATGTCATCTCTGATTTACATTCCAGCGACCAATTCCCATGTCTTCTTAGTCTCTTAGCACAAGATGTGTCTCCCTCTCGTATCCCTAGATGGCGTTTTGATCGACCCAACTGGAACCTTTATACCCAGTTGGCTGTCTTACAACGAGCACGATTCTGTGAATGATTTAGTTGATCATCTCACAGAGAAAATTCTTTCCGCTGCAGAACAGTCTCTTCCACGTTCGGCTGCCCACCTCGGTCGATTACTTGTCCCATGGTGGACCAACGACTGCCGGAATGCTATTCGTGCTCGTAGACGTGCTCTAAGGGTATTCCAATGACACCCTACCCTAAGTAATCCAATTGAGTACAGGAAAGCGCGTGCATAGTCTAGGCAAATAATTAAGGATAGCAAAAAGACCTCATGGATCAAATTTGTATCATCTTTTAACAGGTTTACACCTTCATCTGCTGTATGGGATAGGTTAAGGCGCGTGGCCGGAAAATCAACCCACTTGCCAATCGCTGGTCTGAAAACAACTGCAGGAGTTGTTGATCCGTTTGTCGTGGCCAACGCCTTCGGCTGTGCTTTCGCTCAGGTGTCTAGCTCAAGTATTTATTCTCCTGAGTTTATCTCAATTAAGACTCGGGTAGAATCTCAAGGTTTCGTGTTTAGTTCCAGAAACCTTGAAGATTATAACCGCCTCTTCACCCTCGCAGTTAGAACACGCTCTTTCATCATCGCGACTGACAGCACCAGGACCGGACGGAATCCACGTTCAAATGTTACAACATCTCTCACCTGAAGGTAAGGCATTCCTGCTCGAGGTCTATACCGTGTTTGGGTTGATGCCACGTTTCCTGACAAGTGGCGAGAAGCCACCATTATACCTATCTTGAAAGCTGGCAAGGACCGTCATCTCCCTTCCAGCTACCGCCCTATTTCCTTCACCAGTTGCGTATGCAAGGTGATGGAACGCATGATAAATCGGCGGTTGGTATGGTGGCTGGAAACGCACAACCTACTGAATAATACCCAATGAGGTTTTAGACGACGCCGTTCAACAGTGGATCATCTTGTGTCCATGTCGACACAGATTATTAACGGATTTCTTAAAAACTGCCAAACAGTTGGAATATTTTTTGGCCTCGAAGAGGCTTATGATACGTGTTGGCGGGCAGGGTTGCCACGTACTCTGCACACCTGGAATATACGTGGACGCCTACCAATCTTCCTTCAGGAATTCTTGAAAGACGGCGTATTCCGGGTAAGCGTTGGCTCGGTTTTTTCGAATCTTTTTGTTCAAGAAAACGGTGTACCACAGGGATCGGTACTAAGTGATACGTTGTTTGCTATTGCGATGAATTCTATCTCGAAATGTGTACCTCCGGGGGTGTCATCATGCCTGTTTGTAGATGACTTTACCGTCTACTGTACATCTCAGCGCACACCGTTTTTAGAGCGCCGTCTACAGAACACCTTGGACAACCTTAAGAGTTGGAGTTTAAAAAACGGCTTCCGATTCTCCGCTGAGAAAACAATCTGTGTTAACTTCTGGAGTCAGCAGGGTCGATTACCCCCAAGGCTCGGGCTAGGCGCTGATCTACTACCTTTTGCAGATGAGACGAGGTTCCTTGGACTGATATTTGATAGAAAACTTAGTTGGTCGTCGCATATAGCACAACTGAAAGCACGATGTGGCCGATCTTTAAATATCTTGCGGGTACTAAGTGGAAAATCGTGGGGAGCGGATCGTATAGTGTTATTGCGACTTTATCGCGCCTTCATCCGTTCCAAATTAGATTATGGTAGTATCGTTTATGGCTCAGCACGACCATCTGTGCTGAACAGATTAGACACAGTCCATAATTGTGGCATACGTATTGCAGTTGGTGCATTTCCAACGAGCCGAGTTATAAGCCTGTATGCTGAGTGTGCAGAACCTTCTCTGCAGTACAGGCGCAACATGTTATTAGCAAATTACGGCTGTGGACTTAATTGCATGCCCACACATCCATCGTTTACGCCGTTCTTTAATACCTTCATGGACGTGCGTTATAGGAACACTTCTATTAAACCAAAGCCACCTGGTTTTCGTTTCCGGGAGCTCCTTAGACATCTTGATACTCAAATGCCCAAGATGCATCCTAGGGGGGAGAGGGTAGTAGTAGTAGTAGTGGGGCTTAGGGGCGCACAACAGCTGAGGTCATTAGCGCTCGAGCTCAGACTAGGTAAAGCCCAACTGAAATGTAAACGCTAAAACAATAAAATCCACTAAAAGGTCCAAAAACACTCTAAAACATAAAAGATGCTCAAACGGTTAAAATAGCTAAAATAGGAGTGCCGAGATGAATCTAAAATGAGGCACGGCGAGGGATGTTGAAATCATATGGAACGAAGCATTCCGCTGCGCTGTAAAAAGTCGAAGAGGCCCTCCACAGCAGCAATATCATCCCTCAACATTGCGCTGAGGTTGGATGCCAAACCCAAGTAGGAGCGCAATGTTGAGTAAAATCGGCACTCCACTAAAAAGTGCTCTACCGTCAAAGGCTCACCGCAGTGAGCGCAATGAGGTGCTGAGTCCTGGCGTAACAAGTGTTGATGGCTAAAACGGCAGTGCCCGATGCGAAGTCTAGCTAAAATAACTTCTTCCCTGCGAGAAGAACGTGAAGATGTGGCCCAGGGAAGCGGAAGAGCTTTAACCTCCCGGAGTTTGTTCCCAACGAGCGCGGACCAGTCATCATGCCAGCGAGTGTTGATGGCTCGGCGAAGGGAAGCACTAAGATCCTCGAAAGGAACAGAATTGCTAAAAACTGTGGGGGATAAAATAGCAGACTTCGCGGCGGCATCAGCAGCCTCGTTGCCCGGAATGCCTACGTGTCCGGGAACCCAAACGAACGACACGTGGAACCCTGAATTAGCGAGCGAATGCAGCCGATCCTGTATTCGCTGTACTAGGGGATGGCTGGGGTACAGCGAACGAATGCTCTGTAGAGCACTCAGAGAATCGCTACAGATGGCAAAGTGGTTAGAGTGCTGCTGGCTGATAAAAAGTAGGGCTTGATAGATACTAAAAAGTTCAGCGGTGAAAATCGAGCACTGTCCGGGAAGACGAAACGTAAACCTCTCCGCAGAAGTTACGAAGGCACAACCAACACCTCGGTCGGTTTTAGAGCCGTCCGTAAAAATAAAACTGTAGTTCTTAAAATGCTGCTGAAGTTCTAAAAATGCGGATTGGATGCCAGTGGTCGGAAACGCAGACCTGGGCATGGACGTCAACCCAAGGTGGAATAACGAGTCATACCGCGACCAAGGAGGAAAAATAGATTCCCTCCGAGGTAATACTGGCGGCAGTGTGGCGTCCAGGGCCCGAACAAGCAGGCGAAAGCGAACACCGGGCGGAAGTAATGCAAGGGGGCTGACAGCGTACTGGCGATCAAGAGACGAGTCAAAGAAAGGCTTGTACGTTGGGTGCGTGGGTAGAGAGGATAGACGGCATGCGTAGGTGCATAAAAGAATATCTCGCCTATAGCACAGGGGGGGGGGGTTCAGCTGCTTCAGCGTACAGACTGGGGATGGGGCTGGTTGGAAAAGCACCAGTAGCTAGACGTATCCCCCGATTGTGCACAGGGTCCAAACGACTCAAAATGGAAGGCCGTGCCGACGAATATACCACACTCCCATAGTCAAGCTTTGATCGCACCAGGGACCGATAAAGCTGTAAGAGCACGGTCCGATCAGCTCCCCAGGACGTACCTGTTAAGACACGTAAGATATTGAGGGACCGGGCACAGCGACCTTTCAGGGAAGCGATATGAGAATCCCAGCTAAGCTTCCTATCGAACACCAATCCTAAAAATTTAGCTTCCTCTGCAAAAGGAAGCGTATGGGGACCGAGGTGGAGTGAGGGTGAATCAAACGCCTTACGGCGCCAAAAGTTCACGCACACGGTCTTCTCGGTGGAAAAATGGAAGCCGTTGTGGAGGCTCCAAGTGTAAAGGCGATCTAAACAGACCTGGAGCCGACGCTCCAAGATACTCGTCCGCCGAGAGCTACAATATACGGCGAAGTCATCCACAAATAAAGAAGAGGATATTCCAGCGGGAATACACTCAGTGATAGGATTGATGGCGATGGCAAAGAGGAGAACGCTGAGGACCGATCCCTGGGGTACCCCGTTTTCCTGATGGAAAACGCGGGATAAATTACACCCCACCCGAACACGAAAGGACCGCTCCTTCATGAATTCCCGGAGGAAAATGGGAAGTCGACCACGAAGACCCCACTGATGTATGGTGCGTAGTATGCCAGTCCGCCAACAGGTGTCATAGGCTTTCGTAAGGTCAAAAAAGACGGCCACAGTTTGGCAGCGGCGCAGGTAGGCGTTCAAGATATGAGTCGAGAGAGAAATAAGGTGATCAGTGCTGGAACGGTAACGGCGAAATCCGCATTGGATGTTGCACAGAAGGTTCTCCGACTCAAGCCACCAACGTAAGCGCCCAGTAATCATGCGCTCCATCACCTTACACACTGTACTGGTGAGGGAAATGGGGCGGTAACTGGAGGGCAAACGGCGGTCCTTACCCGGTTTTGGGACCGGAATGATAGTTGCCTCGCGCCAAGCTGTAGGGAAAACTCCGTCACGCCAGATGCGGTTGTACATACGCAGTAGATAGTCTTTACTAGCAAGGGAGAGGTGTTGAAGCATAGCCACGTGAACACCATCAGGCCCAGGAGCGGAAGAGCGAGAGGAGCATAACGCCGAGTCCAGCTCCCGTAAGCTAAATTCGGCGTTGTAGCACTCAAGGTTAGCTGAGCGGAAAGATAATTCCTGGGCCTCAATCTGAGATTTGAGGACCCGAAACGTCGAAACGTAGTTAGCAGAGCTGGAGGCGGCAGCAAAAGTGCTACCCAGGCAGTTAGCAACATCAACCGCATCTACAACAGTGAGAGGTCCATCCTGAAGTCCAGGAATGGACAAGGGTGGCCGTTTACCGGCAACACGTCGGAGTTTCTCCCAAACCACAGAAGAAGGGGTGGCGTGCGAGAAAGAGGCAACAAAGGAAGTCCAGGACGCTCTTTTGCTAGCCCTAAAAACACGTCGGGCTCGTGCGCGCAGCTGTTTATAAGCTACCAAGTTCTCGACGGTGGGGTGTTGTTTAAATACCCTAAGGGCTTTCCGGCGTGCGCGAAGGGCATCGCGGCACTCAAGAGTCCACCACGGGACAGGCAAACGCCGAGGCTCCGTGGAGGATTTCGGAATAGATTGCTCGGCAGCGGAGACAACAACTGAAGTGAAATGGTCGACCAGAAGGTCGATTGTAGTAAATTCGGAATCCTTGAATGTGGCAGCTTCGGAAAAGAGCACCCAGTTAGCCTTGGAGAGTTGCCATGAGGCTGCACGCGAGCAGGGAACGTTGTGGGAGAGCAACGTTATCACACATGGGCAGTGATCACTGGAATGAGTGTCAGATACTACATGCCATTGGAAACAATGAGCAAGCTGTGTGGAGCAGAGAGAAAGATCGAGGTGGGAGGGAGTACCGGTGGAATCGGAAAAAAAGGTGGGTTCACCAGTGTTTAAAACAAGGAGAGGAAACTGGTCAAAGAAGTCAGCAAGTAGGGTCCCCCTTGCACACGCCCTAGGAGAGCCCCAACACGGATGATGGGCATTAAAATCCCCCAAAAGAAGAAAGGGTGTGGGGAGCTGCGAAGCTAGTTGAGAGAGGTCCGCAGGAAGGACGGAGTCTGAAGGGGGGAGGTAAACTGTGCATAAGGTAAACGATAAACCTGGAAGACTGAGCCGAAGAGCAACAGCTTGCAAAGTAGTGTTAAGAGGTAGAGGTTGACCAAAAACATCAGCACGTGTAAGGATCATGACACCACCATGAGCAGGAGAGCCCACTTCCGGCACAAGGTCGAAGCGTACCGGAATATAATGACGCAAATCAAAAGCATCCTGAGGGCGAAGTTTGGTCTCTTGTAAACAAACCGCTATGGGGTTGTAGGACCGCAACAAGAGCTGGAGCTCTGCCCTATGTGAGCGCACACCACGAATGTTCCACGTTAAAAGAGCCATGGAAAAGGACTAAGGGGTAGAGGCGGTTTTAGGGAGAAAATTCAAGATAGCAAGAGCGCGAGGAATGCGGGTTCAGGTGGTCGGACGTCGTTTCTCCTTTTTTCGCACTTTGGCGCACTTGGGACCGACAAACGGTCGCTCCATGGGCGACTCCTCAGATGTGCGGGAGTCAGAAGAGTCCCTTCGAGAAGGGGATCGGGAAGCCGACTGAACAGAAGCCCTGCCGGTTCCTCGAATGCGACTACGGGAGCGGCACACCGTAGAAGTACCGGGAGTAGTGCTGACCGACACGGACCGTGAAACTGCAGCTGGGGCAGTAGAGGAGCTAGATGAGGCTGTTGGTGCCAACGCCTTAAAAGGATTGGCAGTCTCCAGCAAGTCGCATTGGGTTGACGCATCCGAAACATTGACGGTCCGTGTGGCAACAGACTGCGTCGCCTGCACAGGAGAGCGACGAACTGCTGATGCGTAACCTAAGCTGGTAGCGGGTTTCAGTTGCTCAAACCGTCTTTTTGCCTCTAGAAAGGACAGACGTTCTTTGACGCGCAGTTCCTGAATGGCCTTCTCATCGAGAAACTGCGGACACTGCCGGGAGCTGGAGGGATGCGTACCACCGCAATTGGTGCAGACCGGGTCACGAGTACATGTAGCATCGCCATGGGGAGGTAAACTGCAACGGTCACATACAGCATCAAAAGTACAACGGGCCTGAGTATGCCCAAACCGCTGACACCGAAAACAGCGCATAGGGTTTGGGACATACGGTCGCACTGCAGCACGTTCGTACCCACAATAGATAGCGTCCGGTAATGTGGTTCCTTTGAAAGTGAGGAAGACTGTCCGCAACGGAACAGACTGTCCATCACGTGTACCAAGGAGACGGTACGCCTCGCACACATTCTGGTCAGTCAAATTAGATGCTATTTCCTCGTTAGAGAGGCCGTCCAAACTGGAGGTTGTCACGACCCCTCTACAGCTATTCAAAGTCTTATGTGGGGCTACCCGAATGGGGTAGGAACCCAACAAGCAAGCCTTCAGGAGCTTACTGGACTGATCCTGGTTCTTTGTTTCTACCAAAAGGGTACCGTCTCTTAACCGAGTAGCAGATTTTAGAACGCCACATATCCGATCAAGCTCGCGTTGGATATAGAAAGGACTAATGTCTCGCATTGTCTTGTTTTCACAAGTCAGGGTCACGATCAAAAACGAATCAAATGGGGAAGGTTTGCGCGGAGGAGCCATGGTTAAAGGACCCCCTTCCGGAACTGTCGGCGTCAGCCTGCCATCCGGGGGTGAAAGAAAAAGACACCAAACCTTCATGGTCTGCGCCGTCATGGGAGACCCCTCCCACGACCGATCTCGATTGTACTTCAGAAGAGCTACCGTCCAACTACTGTTGCCCAAATGTGAGAACCGTTCACCACGTGACACCCCGGCTTTAGGCCCCTACCACAGGAATAACCGCCTGTGGCCCCCCACTTTAGGCCGTGCAGCAGTCAACAGACGCATGCACGGATTCAGGGGGCTTGTGGTTGATTACACCGGGGCTCCCGTCAGCGGTAACACGTCCGGCTGGTAATACTGGCCCAATGACTCACGGCCTTCGGACCATTAAAACCAGCCGGGCCTCATTGAGACTACGTGAGTGTACATGACGGTGTGGACGGGCTCCGCACCTAAGGTCACACACAGGGTCAGTAGGGAGTCCACTACAACCTTCACGCCTGAGACCTCCGGAGAGCACGCAAGTCGGAAGCCGCGCTGGAACCGTGGGACAGGAACCACGGAGACAGAAGAAAGATCCCTGGTGGTGAGGCAGGAGTTTATAAACCTAAACAGCTAAAGCTAAAATAGAGCAATAAACCTAGAAGAGGAAGAAGCTTAAAACTAAGGGTGACCAACGTGGCACAACCAAAATGGGGTGAGAGGGTGACGATGGGGATGATTGGCTCGGGACCCCGGGATCGCCAATGCCCGTACCTACCGTAGTAGGCCCCTGTGGGGGGGAGAGGGCATACCCTCCTTGGTTGTGCAGAGCGTCCCACGTCGATCTGGGCATGACTAAATATGATAAATCTACCATGCCTATGTCTAGTATCCGCACATGTTTTTTAGAATTTTTCTCCCGATATGAGGACCATTTTATAATTTATACTGATGGCTCCAAGAACTCAGATGGTGTTGGTTGCGCTTACATGGGTGGAACCGAACCGTATACATTCGGATTCCACACTAGCACTTCCATTTTCACTACAGAGCTTAATGTAATATACCGGGCCATTTTACACGTACGTCGACGAAAGTTGGGGGACTGCTTAATCCTGAGTGATTCCCTCAGTGCACTTCAAAGCCTACGGCAGCTGTACAACTACCACCCTATTGTGCAGCGTATACAGGATGCCCTCCACGTTTTACGGGCTTCTGGCGTTAGCGTGGTGTGTGCATGGATCCCTGGTCACGTAGGCTTGCGGGGGAATGAAATGGCGTATTCGGCAGGCAAGACGGCTACCATGAAGCCCTGGGTTCGAGTACCATCCTTGACATCGGAAGATTTTAGGGCCGTATTGCGGAGAGCTGTGCAAATCTGCTGGCAGGAAGAGTGGTCCGTTCTCCGCAATAATAAACTTAGATATTTGAAAGAACTTCCGATTCCCTGGGTAACCTCCTGTCGGTCATCTCGTCGCGAGGAGGTGAGTTTGGCTTTGTTGCGTATTGGGCATTGCTTTTTTACTCATAGTTTTCTTTTTAAAAAGGAACCTGCTCCACTGTGTCCGTTTTGTAATGAAGTGTTATCTGTGCGACACGTGCTGCTAGAGTGTTTTTCCCTAGTACACACTAGGACGTCTCTGCAGCTGCCGGACAGCTTTTCAGAAATGCTAGCCAACGATAACGCAGTAGTGGAGAAGGTTTTTGGATTCTTTTCTAGTTTATACTTTAGGACTCAGTGTACGAAATTTTTAGTAGGTTTTGATTGACATTTCGTTTTTTTAATATATATATATATGTGTGTGTGTGTGTGTGTGTGTGTGTGTGTGTGTGTGTGTGTGTGTGTGTGTGTACAGTTTTAATAGGTTTATTTATACTTATATAGTTTTTAGAAATTTTTATATCCGGCTTTTGCCATGACTTGTTTTTTAATGGTCGCTGATGACCGCCGTAGTTGAACGCCCTTATACACATCATCATCGTCGTCATCGTCGTCGTCATCGTCGTCGTTATCATCGTCGTCATCGTCATCGTCATCATCATACTACTACGACTACTACTACTACTACTACTACTACTACTACTACTACTACTACTACTACTACTACTACTACTACCACTACTACCACCGCCACCGCCACTGCAACCACCACCGCCACCGCCACCGCTGCCGCCGCCGCTGTCGCTACCGCTACTTCTACTGCTGCTACTACTACAATAAGGAGTGTTCTAGGGCTTTTGATTCTACGAACCCACGAAGACACAAATGCAGCTGGCAAATGCTGCTGTAATGGTTTTTACTTTTTGAAGATAATCGATTAAAATAGCTCCATGACTATCCCAAAAAAACAGTCGCCATCACTTTCCCAACCGAAAAAACGGTTTTTGCTTTTTTTTTGGAGCCGGTTCCCCCTTTGCAGTCCACTGTTTGGACTGTATTTTTGTTTCGGGCGGATAATGGTGTATCCAAGTTTCATCTACAGTAATTAATTGGCGCCAAAACTCGGATTTATTGCGCCTAAACTGCGCCAAAAGAGCGTTGGAAATGTTCATTCGAACAGCGTTTCTGTGTTAATGTGAGGAAACGTGGCACCCAACGCGCGGACAGCTTTCTCATGTCTAAATGTTGATTTAATATGTGACACACATTTTCTTTTAGCATGTTCATAGCCTATGCTATCTCTCTCTTTTTAATTCAGCGATCGTCTAGCACCATATGGTGAATTTTGGCGATGTTTTCGTCTGTAGTTGCAGTTTTTGGACGTCCCGAACGTTCACCATGGCCAAGCTCTTATGGCCATGTTTAAATTCAGCTGCCCAAAATTTCACTCTGGTAAATGATGGTGCAGAGTCCCATACACAGAAGCCAACATATCTATGATTTGCGTAGGCATATTGCCTTTCAAAAACAAATATTTAATCACAGCTTGATACTCGATTTTGTCCATTTTCATAAAAACACTTACATCAACTCACTCAAACGACCATCACCTAGCAACTGAGCGTCCAAAATGGCTGAAACATTTTCGTGTTGAGGTCAGAAACTTTTCAGACCACCCTCATATAACCTTACAAACATTTACATGTAAGAGACCTATAACTGCAGATTTAGAAATGCAAGCTCTTTTGTATTATATTATGCAACAAGACTATTATGCAAGTATTAATTATTAACCGAGCGAGTGAAGCATTTTAATTACCATTATAGTCAAGTTTCATATGACTGTTTATGCTGAATCGTGTATTTAAATTAAAGGTTTCATTTTAAAGGTTATAAAGGCTTTCCATTTTTTCATTTCATTTCATTACATGGTTGGTTTGAGTGATATGTTACAATCGTTATTGCTTTGTCTTTGTCATTATTCTTTTGTCTGAGATGTATGTAGTAAACAGGCGCAAAAATATTGATTACTTTCCTGTAAACAGCTGTTAACGTGTTACACAAGTTAACCTAAAAACATTAAAACAAAACATTGGTAACATTAAAAAAAGAAACTTAATTTTATCATTGGGATGGTATTCAGGGACTTGGTGTTGCTGTCGGCTTTCTGCTCTAAATTGTTAACAGGCTTACCAGGTCTCCAATTTCCTCCACCATGGCATTCAGGGACTTGGTGTTGCTGTCTGCCTTTCCCTGTAAATTGTTAACTTGGTTCACCAGGTCTTCCACATGTTTGTCCATGTGACCCATCCGCTTGCTCAGCTTCGTGATGTCATCCCTCACACTGGCCAACTGCTCTTCGAATTTGGCGGCGAGGGTCTCATTCACAGCTTTCATTTCTGTGGCCAGGCTGTCGTTCGCCATTTTAATTTCTGTGGTTAATTTGGCCTTCATTTTGGTTATCTTTGCGGCCAGGTTGTTATTTTCCGTTTGCAACTTCTTGGTAGGTAGTTTTATCTGTCTGTACAACAACAACAAAACCACAGCCATGTAGGTACTGAAAGAAGATTTCGTCAGAAGGAGATTCTTTCACATACTCGTAAATATGTCAGCTATGGCTAAATTATTAGAATATTCACTTTAGAATGATCTTTGATGTTAAAAGTAAGAATTTTTAATTAATACTGAACTAAAATGTTTTTGTTTCAGATGCATTTCCCTGCTCCATGTGTGCAGCCTGCTTTCCCAGTTACTTTTTCCTTCAAAAGCACATTTGTTCTAAGAAAAAGTACATGAATCATAATGACAGCTGTGAACATAACAATGGTATGAAATGTCCTGCAGCAAATAATAAAGTCATCAGTAATATGGAAGCATCAAGCTCAGAGAATAATAAACAGAGTGTGGAAAATGCATCATACTTAGACACAAACAATATAACTAACAAACAAGCTAATGAAAAAGCAAGCATATTTCAGAGGTCAGTTAGTCAGCAAAGGAAAATATGTGTTGTTGAAAAATGTCCAATATATAAGGTTCGTCTCCACCTGGATAAGGCCGCTTCCCACACTCCAACAGAGCAGTATTCAGATAATATTTGTAGATATCAGTGCAATAAAGCTGAAAATCAGATGACTCTCAAGAGAATACACATTACAGAAAAACCATACTTGTATGACATTTGTGACTATAAGAGTAATGAGGCTAGAAATCTCAAAACACACAAGAGAATACATACTGGAGAAAAACCATACTCATGTGACATTTGCGAATATAAGTGCAGTGAGGCTGGACATCTCAAAACACACAAGAGAATACATACTGGAAAAAAAACATACTCATGTGATATTTGTGACTTTAATTTCAGTCAGGCTGGAAGTCTCAAAACACACAAGAGAATACATACTGAAGAAAAATCATACTCATGTGACATTTGCAAATATAAGTGCAATGCGGCTGGAGATCTCAAAACACACAAGAGAATACATACTGGAGAAAAATCGTACTCATGTGACATTTGTGACTTTAAGTTCAGTTGGGCTGCAGATCTCAAAAGACACATAAGAATCCATACTGGAGAAAAACCATACTCATGTGACATTTGTGACTTTAAGTTCAGTCAGGCTGCACATCTCAAAACACACAAGAGAATACATACTGGAGAAAAACCATACTCATGTGACATTTGCGAATATAAGTGCAGTGTGGCTGGAGCTTTGAAAACACACAAGAGAAAACATACTGGAGAAAAACCATACTCATGTGACATTTGCGAATATAAGTTCAGTCAGGCTGGAGATCTCAAAACACACAAGAGAATTCATACTGGAGAAAAACCATACTCATGTGACATTTGCGAATATAAGTGCAGTCAGGCTGGAAATCTCAAAACACACAAGAGAATACATACAGGAGAAAAACCATACTCATGTGACATTTGTGACTTTAAGAGCAATTGGGCTGGTTGTCTCAAAAGACACAAGAGCATGCATACAGGAGAAAAACCATACTCATGTGACATTTGTGACTTTAAGAGCTATTGGGCTGGTTATCTCAAAAGACACAAGAGAATACATACTGGAGAAAAACCATACTCATGTGATATTTGTGGCTATAAGTGCAATGTGGCTGGAAGTTTCAAAACACACAAGAGAATACATACTGGAGGAAAACTATATTCATGTGACAACATTAGTGGCTAAAAAGTCTTCTACAGTTAGAAAGCTCATGAAACACAATAAACCTATTGCAGCTATCAGTTTATATATTAAAGTAAGCAAATAAAGAACAAATGAAAATGTATTCCACTTTAAAATATACATTGGAAATTATGACCATTATGTTACCTTCACTGTCTGAGACTAGACATCACTATATTATTCTGTTTGGACTAATCTGTTCATAGTGTTATTATAGGCAATTACATAGTGACTGTGGATAAGACTATTTTAACTCAGTCTGCTCAGTTTGGAAATTACAAAACCTAAAGAAATATAAACTTTGAAAGTCTAAAATTATGATTGTGGACATAATACTAAATAATAAAGAAATAATAAATATTAATAATAATTAATAATAAATAATAATTAATAACAAATAATAATAATGATAATAAAAATGATGATGATAATAATGATGATAATAATCATAATAATCATAATAATCATAGTAATGATAGTAATGATAATGATAATGATGATGATTGATGACAATAATAATAATAATAATAATAATAATAATAATAATAATAATAATAATAATAATAATAATAATAATAATAATAATAATAATAATAATAATAATAATAATAATAATAATAATAATAATAATAATAATAATAATAATAATAATAATAATAATAATAATAATAATAATAATAATAATAATAATAATAATAATAATAATAATAATAATAATAATAATAATAATAATAATAATAATAATAATAATAATAATAATAATAATAATAATAATAATAATAATAATAATAATAATAATAATAATAATAATAATAATAATAATAATAATAATAATAATAATAATAATAATAATAATAATAATAATAATAATAATAATAATAATAATAATAATAATAATAATAATAATAATAATAATAATAATAATAATAATAATAATAATAATAATAATAATAATAATAATAATAATAATAATAATAATAATAATAATAATAATAATAATAATAATAATAATAATAAAAGTAAAATTAGAGAGCTTTTTTATGAACAAAATAAGAAGGTAGCAGAATTAAAATGCGAAAACAGTGAACTGATAGGGGAAGTGAAATCCATGCGGGAACAAGCAGATATACGCACAGAGGTACAGGGAGTGCCATCTGCTCGCGGAGAGAGAAGCCCGGCGCTGAGGGTGTCACCTGGTGATAGGGATACACACTCCTACGCAGATGTAGTAGCCAACAGAAAGATGGAAAGTAAATTCAAGGTAATCGTCAAAACTAAAACAAACCATCCTCTGGAAACAATTAAGATCATTCTCAAGTCAAAGTTAAACCCAATAGAGATCAAAGGAGCCATTAGCTCACTTAAATCACTAAAAGATGGAAGAGTACTAGTAGAAACTTGTAGCAAGCAAGAGGCAGATAAAATAAGTGCGAGCATAGCAGAAAAATGCGGGGTGGAACTAGAAACCAAAGCGCAGGAATTAAGAAAGCCAAGATTGGTGATTTACAACATACCCCAGGAAATAACAATAGAGAATGCTACCAATGTATTAATAGAACAAAATCCGAAGTTGCAATCATGGGAGGTAAAAATCGTCCCAAAATTTATATTCCACACAAGAAGGCAAAATAGAAACATAGTGTTAGAAGTAAATTCATACACTAGAAGACTAATAATGAACTGCAGAATGAAAATAGGTTTGACGATATGCAGTGTAGAAGACTATATGCGAGTAAATCGCTGCTTCAAATGTAGTAAATACAACCACAAGCACACAGACTGTAAGGGAGAAGAAACTTGTCCCTATATGCAGGCACCCACAGCTTAAAAGAATTCAAGGCAACACAAAAGGATTACGGATGCATAAACTGCGCAACATATAACAAATACCACCCTAGGAACACAATTTGCGTAAATCACACTTCGTTAGACAGGAACTGCCCAAGCCTACAAGCAGCAAATAAGAAGCAAATCCAAAATACAGACTACTAACATGGACACACAATCTAACACCAATAGGTTAACAGGGTTTAAGAACACAAACTTTAGAGAACAGATCAAATGTCTACATATAAACTTGCAACATTCAATAGCAGCAACTGACAACCTGATGAACCTAACAGAACGAGATGGCATTGACATAATATTCATACAAGAGCCGAGAATAATGAACAACAGGACAATGGGTATCACAAAGAGATACAAAATATATGCGGCAAACAAGGGAAGATGTAGAGCAGCAAAGGTGGTAACAAATACACATATGGACGTCCTACTCATAACAGAATTAACAGACAAAGATACAGTACTCGTAGAAATTATCTACAGGGATACAAAATTCTATTCGGCAAACATGTACCTGGACAGTCAAGGTAAACTAGAAAGCGACCTGAGAAAAATCAACAAAATATTACAACATACCTCTGGAAATGGTCTACCTATTACAATGGATAGTGTCACCCAATTAGCGGAAAGCAAAACCAACGACAGCTGAGAAGGGACCAGGAGCAGGCGAGCCACTCCCTCCCTTTAGTCACAGTCACTAACTGAGGGGTGATTAGGGAAATGTCACTTGTCGCTGGCCGCCTCTTTCCACTTCCCCTGTGCTCTGGAACTTTCGCGCCGATTCACGGAAACCAGAGACTTCTAGAAAAACAGTGATATTCCTATAAAAAGGGGCTTCAATGAGTGAGTCAGTCAGTCAGTCAGTGCTTGACGTGCTAGCGAACGGACGAGAAGACTGTGTACGTGCATCGGAACGGTAACGGACGAACTGCTGAATCGTAATTGTGTGCATTACGTAATTCTGTGTAATTGGCAAGTGTACAACTGTAAGTCGGTGGAAATAAAGAACATTGTTGAGTTTGTGTAATTGGACTTTTCATTTCACGAACCCACAAAGTCACACTGGTGTCAGAAAGCGGGACGATAACATCACCGAACAGTACGGCCATGGAATCGGCATTGGAAATGCTTTTGGCGAAGATGAACGAGTTAAGAACAAAAACGGAAGCGGCAAATAACAGCCTGGCCGCGGAACTGAAGCAAATGAAGACGGCCAACGACAACATCACCGAGAAGATGGAAGAAATCAAGGCCGAAATAGCAGGGCAGACGGAAGAAATGAAGACCGAATTAACAGCGATGACGGAAAAGGCAAACAACAACTTGGCCACGACAATGAGAGCAAATATGGCCGAACTGACCGCGGAAATGAAGGTGGCGAACTAGGCTCTCGCCGCCAAATTTGAAGAACAGTTGGCCGGCGTGAGGGATGAAGTGACGGAGCTGGGCAAGCGGATGCGCCAAGTGGACGAGCGCGTCGACGACCTGGTGAACCACTTCAATGAACTAGAGGAAAAGGCCGACAGTAACGCCAAGTCCCTGAACGCCATGGCGGAAGACGTCGAAGACCTTGCTAACCGCGTTAACAACCTGGAAGGAAAGGCCGACAGCAGCGTCAAGACCCTGAGCGCCATGGTGGAGGACATTGTCGGTAGGAGGTTGAAGGATTTGAAGGCCGACGCACCGGGACGCGACACAACATCGGCGCGCGTCAAACCTCCGAAATATGACGGCGCGTCAACATTTGAGGTCTTCCGCCGCCAGTTCGACACAGTAGCCAAGCACAACAGATGGTCACCGGAGGAGGAGGCCACACAGTTAATAGCCAGCCTCCAGGGACGGGCCGCGGAAGTCCTAAACGCGGTGCAGACAACGGAAACGCCCAAGGACATCTGGGAGGCCCTGGAGAATCGTTTCGGGAACTACTGCTTAGCCGCAGCATACCGCAGCCAGCTAAAGGTAAGGTCACAGCAGCCAGGGGAGACGCTGCAGGAGTTAGCCATAGCGATTGAGCAGCTAGCTAGCAAGGCCTTGGTTGACCTGCCACTGGAGTTCGTATCCCGGGAAGCCGCCTACAATTTTGTCGACGGGGTACGGGACACGGAGATTTGTCAGCGCCTACTGCTCGGCGATTATAAAACCATACACCAGGCGCTGACAGCAGCATTAAGGATGGAGGCGGCCAAGGTAACATCCATCCCGACGTCGAGAACGAGGAGTGTCCGCTACGCCGGAGACAGAAGACCAGCTGTGGGACGCCGGCGAACATCTAGTGGCCTGTGTTGGGAGTGTAGACAGCCCGGACACCTGCAGAGAGACTGCCCACACCAGGAAGAGCAGCCGGAAAACGAGTAAGGGCCGTCGTGGAGAGGGGCACGTCGGCGCCATCACCACATCCCCTCGAGTGACACTGCGCGCCGTCAGCCGGCGTATGGATGACAGCCTCATCGCGGACGGTTGGGTAAGAGGAAAGCCGTGCCGCGTGCTGGTGGACACCGGGGCGGCCGTGACCATCATCAGACCTGACGTGTCGAAGGGTTTGCCGACAAGGAAGCCGAGCTGACCATACCAGCTTGTCACGGCATTGGGCGACACCTTGCCTGTGGAGAAGGAGGGCCTGCTGGAGCTGACCTTGGGACGGAGTGCCGTGCGTCCGTGGGTGTTCGTAGCGAAGGTGGCTGAGGAGGTGATTCTGGGACTGGATGCCCTCAGGAGCCATAAGGCGACGGTCGACGACGGCAACAGGGTCCTGCGGCTCAACGGAGAAGAGGTTATACTCCGTCAAACTAAATAGCGCCTTGGAATTTGCAGGGTCCTCTTGGACGAAAACGTAGTTGTCCCCGCAAGGAGCGAGGTGGTGGTGATGGCGCGACTGGAAGGCCAGAAAACCAGGAACATGATGCTGGACCAGAAGACGCCTGTGCACGGACTATGTGTAGCCAGGGCACTGCTGCCGTGCCGAGAGGAGGTGCCAGTGAGACTGCTAAATCCAAAGGACACCGATCACGACGTCCAGGCCGGGACGGAGTTGGGAACGTCAGAGCTCGTGGTAAGCGTAACAGCAATCGACAAGCCGCAGGAGCCGGTGCCGAAGCAAAACCTGGGGCCCCGGCTAGAAGGCCTACTGGAGAGGGCGGCCGACCACCTGACCACAGAGCAGCTGGAGAAAGTTCGACAACTGCTGAGGCGATACCAGAGCGTCTTCAGCCAAGGCGACAGTGACTACGGCCGCACGGACAAAGTGCTTCATCGCATCGACACCAGGGACGCCCGGCCTATTCGGCAACCACATAGACACGTTCCGCTGGCGAAGCAAGGGGCGGTACGAGATATGCTGGAGGACATGAGATCCAGTGGAGTGATTGAAGAGTCTGACAGCCCTTGGTGTTCCCCTGTAGTCTTGGTGACAAAGAAGAACGGCGAGCTGCGCTTCTGCGTAGACTACAGAAAGTTGAATGCTGTCACCCGGAAGGACTGTTTCCGCTTACCCTGGATTGACGACACCTTGGTCACGCTAGCTGGTACACACTGGTGCTCGAACTGGACCCGAAGTCGGACTACTGGCAGGTAGCTCTAGACCCAAGAGATAAGGAGAAGACCGCATTCTCGACAGGCCAGGGGCTCTGGCAGTTCACGGTTATGCCCTTTAACCTCTGCAACGCACCAGCTACCTTCCAACATCTCATGGAGTCAGTGATGAGAGGGCTGACTTACGACGCCTGCCTGCTATACCTGGACGACATCATTATCGTCGGAAAGGCTTTTGATGATCACCTCGAGAATCTGAGTAAGGTGCTACAGAGGCTGCAGGCGACCAACCCTAAGCTGAACGCGAAGAACTGCCTGCTCTTCCGCAAGGATGTGAACTACTTGGGCCACATAGTCTCAGCAACCGGAGTGGCCACAGACCCGGAGAAGACACAAGCTGTGAGAGATTGGCCTCGCCCAAGGAAGAAGAAAGAGCTGCGCAGTTTCCTGGGGCTGTGCAGTTATTACCGCCGCTTCATAAAGGGGTTCTCCAACATCGGAAAACCCCTCACCCGCCTGACAGAGGAACACCGGCCTTATGTGTAGACGGAGGACCCCGAAAACGCTTTCCAGCACCTAAAGGAGGCCTTGTGCAGTGCTCCAATTTTGGGTTTCCCACAACCGGGTGGCGCCTTCATTGTGGACACCGACGCTAGCGACCATTGCATTGGAGGTGTCCTATCGCTGATCCAGGGCGGCCATGAGCGGGTGATAGCCTACTAAAGCAAGACGCTATCCAAGGCAGAGAAGAACTACTACGTCACCCGACGAGAGCTACTGGCGGTAGTAAAGACCTAGGAGCACTTCCACAAGTACCTGTACGGTCAGCCATTCCACTTGAGGACTGACCATTCCGCCCTAACCTGGCTATTGAGCTTTAAGAACCTGGAAGGCCAGACAGCACGTTGGGTTCAGAGGCTGCAGGAGTACGACCTCACCTCGGAACATCGTAGAGGGAAGAGCCACGGTAACGCAGACGCCATATCCCGAATACCCTGTCCAGAAGAGTGCGGCCAGTGCACAAGAGTGGAAGAGAAGGAGCGTGCCGCAGCAGTCCGAGTAGTTGTGGCAGTGCCTGCGGACGGCTGGGATAGCGCAGGCCTGAGGAGGGAGCAGTTGGCGGACGCAGACTTGGAGCCACTCTTGAGGGAAGTGGAGGCAGGGACGAGACCAACCTGGGAGGACATCGCACCGAGGAGCGCCACCTACAAATCGTACTGGGCCCAATGGGACTCGTTGAAGACCAGAGAGGGCGTGCTGTTCCGGGTATGGGAGTCACCCGATGGGAAGACGCAGAGAGAACAGTTAGTACTTCCCCGGAGTAAGTTCCTGCAAGTCTTGGAGGAACTGCACGCCGGTACTTCGGGAGGACACCTAGGAGCGAACCGAACGATTGACAAACTACGGAAGCGCTAATACTGGCTGAGACTCCGAGCTGATGCTGAGAGATGGTGCCGTCAGTGTCACGTGTGCGTGGCGAGTCGTGGCCCCCAGACTAGGAGCCGGTGTCGCATGCAGCAGTACAACGTCGGGGCGCCATTCGAACGGATCGCCGTTGTCATTGCTGGACCGTTCCCATTTTCCGACCGAGGCAACAAGTACCTAATGGTGGTCGTGGACTACTTCACCAAGTGGCCGGAGGTGTATGCCATCCCAAACCAAGAGGCAAAGACAATCACAGACTGCCTCGTGGAGCAAGTGTTCTGTCGATTTGGGGTGCCGTTAGAGCTACACAGTAACCAGGGTACCAACTTTGAGTCCAAACTAATGAAGGAGGCGCTACAAAGGCTTGGGGTGAACAGGACCCGCACGACGCCTCTACATCGCCAGTCGGATGGCATGGTCGAAAGGTACATCAAGACCTTAGAGGAACACCTGAGGAAGGTCGTGGCCAGCCATCAGCGAGACTGGGACGTCAAGGTGCCACTGTTCTTGCTGGCCTACCGCTCGTCTACACACGACACAACTGGAATGACGCTAGCCAGCTAAATGTTTGGCCGAGAGTTACGCCTCCCTTGTGACCTGACTTTTGGAAGCCCTCCGGATGCGAAGCAGCCGGTGACCGAGTATGTGGAGAACTTGGTGGACCATCTCCACAACATGCACGAGATGGCTCGCCAGATCATCCAGAAGGCGAGCGACCTCTTGAAGACCAGGTATGACAGGCAAGCCAACAGCCAAGGGTTCCAGCAAGGGGACCTGGTCTGGTTGTACCGTCCTATCCGGACCAAGGGACGCTGCCCGAAGCTCCAGCAGTCATGGCAAGGACCGTACCGGATGGTGAAGAGGATTAACGACGTGGTCTACCGCATCCAGAGGGTTTCCCGAGGAAAGATGTTGGTGGTACACCTGGAGCTTCTAGCCCGCTACGATGGTGCTGTTCGGAACGACCAGCTTTGAGGAGGGAGCAGTGTCACCCAATTAGCGGAAAGCAAAACCAACGACAGCTGAGAAGGGACCAGGGGCAGGCGAGCCACTCCCTCCCATTAGTCACAGTCACTAACTGAGGGGTGATTAGTTAATGTCACTTGTCGCTGGCCGCCTCTTTCTACTTCCTCTGTCCTCTGGAACTTTCGCGGCGATTCACGGAAACCAGAGACTTCTAGAAAAACAGTGATATTCCTATAAAAAGGGGCTTCAATGAGTGAGTCAGTCAGTCAGTGCTTGACGTGCTAGCGAACGTACGAGAAGACTGTCTACGTGGATCGGAACGGTAACGGACGAACTGGTGAATCGTAATTGTGTGCATTACGTAATTTTGTGTAATTGGCAAGGTTCAACTGTAAGTCGGTGGAAATAAAAAACAATGTTGAGTGTGTGTAATTGGACTTTTCATTTCATGAACCCACAAAGTCACAATAGCAATTCCAGATCCGCTACATGGCATGACACAATCACCAATGAAAGGGGAAAGGAAATGGACGAATTCTTAATAACAAAACTATTGTACATACATAATGAAGACAGTGAATTAACCACCTCCCAAAGTAGTCGAGGGAAAAGTAATGTGGACCTGACTATAAGCAATAACAATCTCCTTAGACAAATAAATAATTGGAAGATAAGTGAGGAAGAGAGTTGCTCCGATCATAGATTATGGCAGTTCTTAATAGCGCAAAACGAGTGGAACAAAGAAAAACTAAACAGTCAATACACAGATATAAAATATTGTCACCCAATTATCGGGAAGCACCACAAACAACAGCTGAGAAGGGACCGGAGGCCACGCCACGCCCACTCATTTGTCTCCTGTCACTAACTGAAGGGATGGTTAGGGGAGAGATGTCAGGCCCCTGAGCCGTCTCTTTACCCTTCTCCTAGGTTCTGGAAACTCGGGACATTCAATGTAATCGAGAACCTTCTAGATCGGCAAGCAGACCCTATATAAGCAACACGTCGTGCCAGGGGCAGTCAGTCAGTGTTTGACGTGCTAGCGAACGAGCGCCGTGTTAAGGAACGAGAAGACTGTGTACGTGCATCGGAGTATTGTCCGTAATTACTAGTGCAAGTGAAATTGTAACGGACGAACTGGTGAATTGTAATTGTGTGCAGCACGTAATTCTGTGTAATTGGCAAGTGTTAAACTGTAAGTCGGTAGAAATAAAGAACATTGTTGAGTTTGTGTAATTGGACTTTTCATTTCACGAACCCACAAAGTCACAATATATAACTAAGGAAGAATACCGCAAAAAGTATCAAGAAACACTACTGTATGAGATATAAAAACAGTTCTGCGGAACAGAAAAAGAAATTAACATTGAAGATCTAGACATCCAACTATCCAGACAAATACAAAGCTCAGTGAACATAGAGGAGATAATAAATAAATACAGCGCAGCCCAAACGAGAGCATGCATGAAGGCTTTCAAAGTTAGCATTACATTCACTAAAACAGCCAACCTAAAACATAAAACAGTTCTATGGTGGAATAACGATCTTACAATAATGAGGAAGAGGGTGAATGCTTTCAGAAGAAAATACCAGAGAACACAAAACAACAATGATCTCCGAGAACAGCGGAAAAAACTCTACTTCGAAGAGAAAAGTAAATACCAAACAAAACCAAAAAACTCAAAGATCCTATCGTGGAAAGAATACTGCAACAACACCACCTCAAATCCCTGGAATATACTGTACAAGACTGCCTCAGGAAAAACAAAAGACAGCCAAATGATAACAGCTCTCATAAACAAGGAAGGGCAGTATACAGGAGACTTAAAAGAAACATTAGAGTATACACTCAACTATATCATCCCAAAAGACAACGAACTGGAAGATACAGAACACCACAAACAAATAAAGCAAGAATTAGAAGAACCGGTGAATACAGCAGACGACAGAAAATTTACAGAAGAAGAAGAAGTTAAATCAACTATTAAAAATATAGATCATAAGAAAACTCCAGGAGAATATGGAATAACCAGCAAAGTACTGATGTGGACAATCGACTGCCTCCCTCAAACAGTAACATCAATATTCAATGCATGTTTGGAAAATGGATATTTCCCAAAGAAATGGAAAAAGGCTAGAATAATACCAATCACTAAACCAGGAAAAGAGAAGCTCATAGATCCATCCAAGTTCAGACCTATAAGCCTACTAAACGTAGTAGGGAAAGTCCTAGAGAAGCTACTCATAAGTAGAATCAACCACCACCTCTATAAGAACAAATTACTAAGTGCAACTCAATATGGCTTCAGGCCTAAAAAAACACCACTGATGCAGCAATAGCAGTTAAAGAATTTATAAATAAAACGTTTAGCAATGGACAAATTACAGTGATTGTTAGCCTGGACGTAAAAGGAGCCTTCGATTCAGCGTGGTGGCCAAGCCCCATAAAGGTCCTAAAAGATTTCAAGTGCCCTAGAAACTTGTACAACCCCTCCAAGAGCTATTTTAAAGACAGAGTGGCCTTTATCAATTCTAACAACATCCAAATCGAAACAACAGTCAACAAAGGCTGCCCTCAAGGGTCATGCAGTGGACCGGGGTACTGGAATATACAGTACGACAGTTTACTAAACCTGGAGTATGAAAATAATACAAAAGTCATAGCATTTGCAGACGACCTATTAATTGCAGTCAGAGCAGAAACAGAAGCAGAAGCAGAGAACTTCATGAACATTAATATTAGAAAAGTCACACAGTGGTCGATTGAAAACAAAACTCACTTCATTGAAAACAAGTCAAAAGTAATGTTAATATCAAGAAGACGGAAAAAGAGAAAGACAATTGATATCTACATGAATGGGAAACAACTGGAGCAAGTAGAAAAGATGGATTACTTAGGCATAACCATAGACAGCCAAATCACTTTCAACGACCACATAAACAAAGTCAGTGAAAAATGCATCAAATTAATCAATGCGCTTTCTAAATCGGCAAAAATAGTTTGGGGCTTAAAACACCAGGCTCTAGAAATAATATATAAAGGAGCAATACTGCCAATTCTACTATACGCTGCACCAGTCTCGATAGAATCATTAGAAAAGAAACACAACCAAATGAAATATGTTAGAGTTCAAAGACTAATGCTCACAAGGATGGCAAAAGCATATCGGACAATTTCCCATGAAGCACTCTGCATAATCACGGGAACAATACCCATAGACTTAAAGGCAAGAGAGGTGGCTGAACTATATAACATAAAAACAGGAAAAACCATCACTGAATACCAATTAGACCGCCCGGAAAACCCAAAGAATTGGCTACACCCAGCTGACATCCAAGGCACAAGAGATCCAAAAATAGGAAACAATGAAAATACAGTGTGGCAAATATATACAGATGGAAGCAAAAGTGACGTAGGAGTGGGAGCAGGAGTAGCCATATACAGACAAAACCAGCTGATAAACCAACAAAAATACAAACTCAATGAAAGATGCTCAAATAATCAGGCAGAGCAACTGGCAATTGCAAAAGCACTGCAATTATTGGAAACGACGGAGACTGAAGACACAGATAACAAAACAGTAACCATACACACAGACAGCAGAATAACATTGTTTTTACTAACTACTAAAGATGAAAGGCGAGAAAGTAGGGAAGGCATTGGAGTTGTTTGTTGGGATCCCGCTAAGAGCACTCCCGTTAGTGAAGGTGAAGATAAAGTGCTGGCCGTCAATAACGGCGAGCGGGTAAGGAGTGGTTGCCAGGCGTCGAACATGACCCAAGGCCCTGAACGAGGCGCGTGGAGAGTAAAGGTGATATTGGAGGAAGGTAGTTAACGGTGAAGTGGTAGTCTTTATTGAATTTTAATAATGTAATTTTATGGGAGGGCATAATCTCCGGTAGTTATTTCCGGGAGGGGAATTGTTGAGACCATCAGGTGTGCGGCTGTGGTCGTGGCGGTTTCCAGATGTTGGGGAAATGAGCCCGGATCCTCTGGGTGTTCTGTGCGTCGTGGTCGGCGATTATTTGCTCTACAGTTTTGAGATCGTGAAGTCTTGCGTGGAGGCTGCTGTCCATTGCTGCTATTTTCGAGTGGAGCTGGTCCAGTCTATTGCTGATGGTAGAAGAGTCCGTCAGTTGGGAGGGTAGTGTGTCCGTGAGGTGTGTCTCCACTCGGTGCACCTTTCGCTGTATTGAGGCGAGAATCTCCTTTTGTTCACTAGCTAGGTGCTCAGTTTGTTGGCGCTGGGAGTTGATGGCCTTCGTTGTCTCGCGTAGTTGGTCAAGTGCGCCGGAGAGTTGGTCCAGTGGAGTGAGTCGGTCAGTTAGTAGTCCGTGTGTAGCGGTCAGTGTGTTGATGAGGGAGGCGTGGTTGGTCTTCTGTTGTTGGGCAGCGGCGGTGGCGGAATCCTCCAGTATGCACAGTCGCTGGTTGAGGTTAAGGACCTCTGAGTGGAGGTCCTGAGCCTCGTCCGCTGGAGTCCGGTGATTGCTGGTGGCGATTGATGTGATGAGTTCCTCAAGGGCGTGGAGTCTGGTGGTTATAAGTTGCAGGTCCTCCCGGAGGCAGCCAAGTGCTTGCTGCCATGCCGTAGATCCGCTGGTGGCAGTGCTGCGGGGTGTCGGTCTTATTGGGTTTCCGCGAGGGTATGCAGGGCACTGCGCCTGCCCTGTGAAATGGCCAAGGCCGTCACAAGTGGCGCAGTACCTGCGGCGTCGGCGGTGATCGTGGACCCTGCAGGTTGCAGTTGGAGAGGGAGAGCCACAGTAATGACACTGTGGCGGCGCGGTGCACGTGTCTGCGCTATGTCCATAGGCGCAGCAGTTCCGGCACGGGATGTGTCGCTGCAGTCTGCTGGCCTCCACCTTCAGGAGCTGTCCCAAGATGGGCAGACCTGAGGTCAAGGCGGCGTCGCGGTCCCGAGGATCTGAAAACTGCAGGCCACGTAGGTGGTTGGGCCTGGTCTAGACGAGATCCGTGTGGCGCTTGTGGCTGTGGGCCACTTCTGCGTTGCAGCGGTAAGGATTTACCTCGAAGGGAGGTCCAGGGTTACTCCGATGACCACTGCGCAGTGTGTAGTGTTGCTTCCTGTCAGCGGTTGAGTGGAGGTCGCAGCAGTTGGGGATCGACTAGTCTGTGGTGTCGGTGAAGCTGCTTGTGTCGCTTCTAGGTAAAGCAGTGGAGTTTCCGGCGATGCTGTGGTGGGGGCTGGCTGTGTTGCACTGGGGGACCCAGCTACCTTGTTCGGCGACGGTTGACTGGGCTCTTGGCGGGCGTCCGGCGTGGTGGGGGAAGCAGGCCGAGCGGCCCAAAACTTCCCTGCCAGCTCCGCTGGAGGTTCGCTCTCGCCTGCCGGGACCGGCAGTGAGGCAGGAGACGGCGACCAAGAGCTGGCTGGCGAGAGCTGCGGTGTTGGTGGCTTTGCTGTCTGGCTCTGCTTTCTTGTTGCGACGTTCCTCTTCTCCCCCATGTTGCAGCGTTGGGTCTTCGGGAGCGTGATGTGAACTCCTCGGAGTCTACCGAATGAATAACAATTGACTCCATAGATGATTGCAATAATCACAATAACCTAACAGAGAAAATACGAAAAACTACAGCAATACTGAGAGCAAAAGATTGGAAAATACAACTCAAATGGGTAAAGGCTTATATTGGAATAGAGGGTAATGCGCTGACTGACAAACTGCAAAGAATGCAGCAAAAACTAATGAAATATACTACAACAAATTACCGCTCACATCAATAAAACAAATCCTTCGGAAATCAACAAAAAACAAATGGCAGCAGAAATGGGAACAGAGTACAAAAGGCACAACCACAAAGGAATTCCTTCCCAACAGTGGAAAGCAGACTCACAAACAAATTCTACCTAACACCAAACATGACAACAATACTTACAGGACACGGAAATATCAACACTTATCTCAACAGACTCAAGATCGTTTGCAGCCCTGAGTGTTCATGAGGACCGCAAACGGTGGTCCACATAATATTCGAGTGCAGTGTGATGAATAGTGCAAGAGAAACTCTTAAACATAGTGTTCTTAGAACTGATAACTGCCAACACACAAGCCAATACTAATTAAAAGACATTTAAAATCATTTACAAAATTTGTAAACTCTATAGACTGTCAAGTACTAAAAGGAACTAATGTGTAATCCAAGCAAAATACTAGCAGATTCACATCAAAACTGAAAAAAGAAAGCAAAATAAGTGTTTTGAGAATGTAACAAAGAAAACTACACAACAAATGTATACAAAAATCACAAAAAGAGTGAAAAGCATGTAGTACTACTTATGTAGTGGAGCATGTAGAGATCAGAAAATAAATAAATAATAATGATAATGATAATGATAATAATAATAATAATAATAATAATAATAATAATAATAATAATAATAATAATAATAATAATAATAATAATAATAATAATAATAATAATAATAATAATAATAATAATAATAATAATAATAATAATAATAATAATAATAATAATAATAATAATAATAATAATAATAATAATAATAATAATAATAATAATAATAATAATAATAATAATAATAATAATAATAATAATAATAATAATAATAATAATAATAATAATAATAATAATAATAATAATAATAATAATAATAATAATAATAATAATAATAATAATAATAATAATAATAATAATAATAATAACAATCATATTCATATTCAATAATCAATCATAATTAATCAATAATAATAATCACCCTCACCCTCCACCCCCTCCCCCTACCCCTCATCCTCATCCTTATCATCCTTCTCCTCATCCTCATCCTCCTCCTCCTCCTCCTCCTCCTCCTCCTCCTCCTCCTCATCATCATCATCATCATCATCATCATCATCATCATCATCGGAAATCCATGTCTGAGGCTTCCTGAAGGTAAAAGAAGCATTTTTATGTAAGTATACATGTGTATGTATTTGTCTCTATATAAACAGAATCCCTAAAACCCGGAAGTTAGACGTAAATACCTGAAAATTATGTAGCAAATGAATCTGATAACAGTGAAGGACCAAATACTACGCAAATATAATAATTTTTTAAAAAGCTTCACTTATCTTAAAGAAATTCATGTAAATTTCAATAAACTGTGAGATCGGGATTTCGTAAACTTTTGTTTACGTTTTCAATCACATATAATGTCATCACCTTTACGGCGAAGAGGTCACTACATTCCTGCTAGTACTGCCAAACTCTGAAAATTTAAAGATAAAATTGATTGCCGGTATTTCAAAATTCCTTACGCAATTTCTATTTTTTAAAATAAACATTTTCTCCCAGACCATTAAATCTATCGGACCATTTAATAGATTTAATTATTTAACTTCTGGAATATTCAAATTGGAGAGATGGATTCAAATGTAGAGGAAACAACAACCTGAGGAGAATCTACAACCAGTGGGGAACAAATACAGATGGAACGATAAACATGGTGTCAGCAAAAGGTGCCAGCAGGGGAAGAGGAGCAGCCCAAGGATCATCCCAGATGCAGGCAACCAAGGAGAGGTCCGATAAAAAGTTAATGTCAACATTGCAAAAAGTTTGGTTAGTAAAAACTGTAATGCTAAGTCTCACAATACCATTTCATGGTTCTTAGGCAGTGGATGTTCAGATCGCATAATTAATAATGACAGATACTATTCAGAACACAGATAATTAGATTTACCAGTAAATGTAACAGAGGTGAGGGTCTCTCTTTGAAGGCTAATAAGATCCGAAATGTGCTAATGTTTGTTAATGTAAACAGTAAAATGGTTGAGATAGAAGTTAATAATGTTTACTGTGTTTCAATCATGAATCATAATTTGTTAGGCGTTTCATCAATCACTAATCACAGAAATAATGTAATGTTTAGAAAAGAGCAAGCAAGCAGAAATTTAGAATCAAAATAATGAGCTTGTTGCTATAGCTGAGAGGAATGATAAAATTATTGATATTAAGTGGAGACACAGGTAGTAGGCAACATGTAAAGTGATACACTAATGTTTCTCAGATGTCAAACAAAGAAAAGTGGCATAGAATCCTTGGTCATACAAATTTCAGTAATTTGAAAAGAATGTGTGTAGATAAAGTAGTAGATGGTTTACCACTGAAGTTGAAAATGAGTATGTGATGTCTAAAATATTGTGACTTTGTGGGTTCGTGAAATTACAAGATGAGGTTACAAACGCAAAAACTGCACTTTATTTTCATAGCAATACACTGCTCACAATTACAATTTGTTAGATAACCTAAAATTGTTTATTTTAAAAACACCTCGCTGAACTGACTGTCGCTTCCGGTAACGATCGGGCCCGAAGTTTCCCGAATCTCCACCGGCCATCATTTATTGATCGGCATCGCGAGTCTGCCGCCAGGGTAACACTGCTCCCTCCTCAAGGCTGGTCGTCCCGAACAGTGCCTTCGTAGCGGGCCAGGCGATCCAGGTGTACCACCTGAAGTACCGGCGTGCACTTCTTCCAAGACTTCCGGAACCTTACGCCGGGGAAGTACCAACTGTTCTCTCTGCGTCTTCCCATCGGGTGATTCCCATACCCGGAACAGCACACCCTCTCTGGTTTTCAACGAGTCCCACTGGGCCCAGTAAGACTTGTAGGTGGCGCTCCTCGGTGCGACGTCCGCCCAGGTTGGTCTCGTCCCTGACTCCACTTCCCTCAAGAGTGGCCCCAAGTCTGCATCCGCCAGCTGCTTCCTCCTCAGGCCTGCGCTATCCCAGCCATCCGCAGGCACTGCCGTGACTACTCGGACTGCTGCGACACGCCCTGCTCCTCCACTCTTGTGCATTGGCCGCACTCCTCTGGACAGGGTCTTCGGGACATAGCGTCCGCGTTACCGTGGCTCTTCCCTCTGCGATGTTCCGAGGTGAAGTCGTACTCCTGCGGCCTCTGAATCAAACCTGCTGTCCGGCCTTCCGGTCGCGCCGTCACCATCACCTCGCTCTTCGCGGGGACAACCACGTCTTCGTTCAAGATGACCCTACCGATTCCAAGGCGCTCTTCAGTGTGACGGAGTATAACCTCTTCTCCGTTGAGCCGTAGGACCTTCCTGCCGACGTCGACCGTCGCCTCGTGGCTCCTGAGGGCATCCAGTCCCAGAATCACCTCCTCATCCTTAATGCCACTGTCAGCGCCTCGTGGATGGTTTTATAATCGCCGAGCATTAGGCGCTGACGAATCTCCGTGTCCCGTACCCCGTCGACAAAGCTGTAGGCGGCTTCCCGGGATACGAACTCCAGTGGCAGTTCAACCAAGGCCTTGCTAGCTAGCTGCTCAATCGCTATGGCTAACTCCTGCAGCGTCTCCCCTGGCTGCTGTGACCTTACCTTTAGTTAGCTGCGGTACGCTGCGGCTAAGCGGTGGTTCCCGAAACGATTCTCCAGGGCCTCCCAGATGTCCTTGGGCGCCGCCGTTGTCTGCACCGCGTTTAGGACTTCCGCGGCCCGTCCCTGGAGGCTGGCTATTAGCTGTGTGGTCTCCTCCTCCGGTGACCATCTGTTGTGCTTGGCCACTGTGTCGAACTGGTGGCGGAAGACCTCAAATGTTGACGCGCCGTCATATTTCGGCGGTTTGACGCGCGCAGATGTTGTGTCGCGTCCCGGCGCGTCGGCCTTCAAATCCTTCAGTTTCCTGCCGACTACGTCCTCTACTATGGCGTTTAGGGACTTGACGCTGCTGTCGGCCATTCCCTCCAGGTCGTCAACGCGGCTCGCCAGGTCCTCGACGCACTCGTCCACTTGGCCCATCCGCTTGCCCAGCTCCGTCACGTTATCCCTCACGCCGGCCAACTGTTCTTCAAACTTCACGGCAAGGGCCTCGTTTGCCGCTTTAATTTCCCTGGTCAAGTCGGTCTTAATTTCCTTCAGTTCTGCGGCCAGGCTGTTATTCGCCGCTTCTGTTTTCGCAGCGAAGTTTTCATTTGCTGCTTTCATTTCCGTCATCTTCTCCAAAATCGTTTCCAATGCGGCTTCCATGGTGGTAATATCCCGCTCCGTGACACCAGTTGTGTCTTTGTGGGTTCGTGAAATAACAAGATGAGGTTACAAACGCAAAAACTACACTTTATTTTCCTAGCAATACACCGTTTACCATTACAAATTGCTAGATCCTTCAAAACTGTTTATTTTTCAAACCCTACACTCAACTGTCTGTCGCTACCGGTCACGATTGGCCCCGAAGTTTCCCGAATCTCCACCGGCCATCATTTATTTTATCGGCTTCGCGAGTCTACCGCCAGGGTAACAATATGCTTAATAAACAAAATGTGTAATAAAGCTTTTGGAACAGAGCAAAGGAGAGCGAGAGATGTATGGGAAATCATATATGATATAATTGGTATAATAAATCCTATAGGTTATAATGGCAAGAAATATATTTTAATATTTATAGATGATTATAGTGAAGTTGCATAGGTCTATAACATAAAGTATAAAAATGAAGCGTTTGATTGCCTTGTGGAATATACAAGATTAATGGAAAATCAGACAGGTGCAAAAATGAAAAAGCTTCGGTATGGCAATGGAAAAGAATACTTAACCCTTTAAAATGGGTGAATTATTTTGCTACTAACGCCACTCTTGCTGTACCTGCTAAACCAGTTCTCATACCGCTTTCTGCAGTGCCTCGACACAGTCGATTCGAATAGCCAGCATCGTTTAAAGCGCTATACAATGGACTGGCCATCCATTCAAAGCTTAACGTTGTGAGTTTGATCTCGGCAACTGAGTCAAATCTGCCTGTGGTAAAGGGCGGGGACGGCCCAAGTAAAATAATCAGTGTGATGGAATGCTTGGATGTTGACGGAGTATCAGTTGACCGCAGTTCCTTGGATTTTGCCTTTCTATACTATAAAACACTACAATGTAATTGTAAAAATTATGTATTTACAATTCAAAAGACTCAAAATTTTGTTAGTATAACCGCCAAAGCCAGTACAATATTATAATAACAAAAATGGCGCTACAATATGTTCAAGTAGAATACAGCACAATGTTGTCCCAGGACAACATCACCCATTAAAGAGTTAAACTGCAATTTTTACAGGTTTGTAAAAGAAGGCGTTTATATAAAAATGGCTCCACCATATATGAATGAATTAAGTGGAGTTGCAAAAAGGTTCAACAGAACGTTGTTGAACAGAGCTAGATGTTTAATAGCAGAAGGAGGATTTGAATAGCGATATTGGCCGGAAGGTGTCAAAACAGCAATGACATCAGAATTAGACTGTTGATAAATACAGAAATAAGAAAGATCGCAGTGGAAATCCTTACAGGAAGGAAACCAGACCTGAAAAATATAAAACTCTATGGAAATACTGTGTTTGTGAGAACCTCAAAGCTGAATGCTAAAGTAGTGCGAGGAAAACTAATATGATATTCAGAAACAGGGTCCGAAGTATTAGGTGATAACATGATAATTATTAGCAGGTATGTGAGATTTGTGGAACAAACTACAAGATTAAAATAATATACATATGATGAAGAAAGAATAAAGTGCAATTCAGGAAGGTTGAAGAAAATAGTCATGATGAGAATACAGAACAGAGACAGAAATCAAAGTAATGAGGTAGCTAGCGATAAAGAAAGCATGGGGGTGATGGCAAATAAAAGACCACAAAGGGAAAGGAAGTTACCAAGATAATGTGACTTTGTAGGTTCGTGAAATCAAAATTCCAGGTTACAAACACAAAAAGATTGTAGCTTATTTCCATAGAAATACGCTTCGTACACATACACAATACAATATTCAAGGTCCACAAAACACAGCTGTTTCCCCGCACGCGTTCAATTACCGACTAACTCTCTTTGGCGGGCGGGCTGCCTTTTTATAGATAACTAACACTTCAGAAATTTCTCAAACAATAGAGACCCGGCTAGAACAAAGGCGAAATCTCGAGAAATCCGTCACCTTCCCCACTCGCCGATTCGGCGAGCTTTTATCTACACACTGCACTGCGCATCCCTTTGAATGCTTTGCCGCCTCCATCAACAATGGCCTGGCGACACTGCTCCCTCCTCAAGGCTGATCGTCGCGAACAGCACTATCGTAACGGACCAGACGATCCAGGTGTACCACCAAAATATTCCCTCGGGGCACCTTCTGGATGCGGTAGAACACGTCGATAATCCTCTTCACCACCCGGTACGGTCCTTGCAATGGTTGCTGGAGCACTGGGCATCTTCCCTTGGTCCGGGTAGGACGGTACAACCAGACTAGGTCACCCTGCTGGAACCCTTGGCTGTTGGCTTGCGTGTCGTATCGAGTCTTCATGCGGTCCCTCCCCTTCTGGATGTTTTGACGAGCCATCTCATGCACGTCGTGGGGATGGTCCACCAGGTTCTCCACATATTCGGCTGCTGGCTGTTTTGCGTCCGGGGGGCATCCAAAAACCAGATCACAAGGGAGGCGTAACTCTAGGCCGAACATTAAGCTGGCTGGCGTCATCCCAGTGGTGTCGTGTGTAGACGAGCGGTAGGCCAGCAAGAACAATGGCACCTTGACGTCCCAGTCTCGTTGAGTGAGTGAGTGAGTGAGTGTGTGGTGTTTTAGGGCCCGTCGACAAAAAGGTCATTTGGGCCCGAAGTCAACACTAAAACCTAATAACTATAAAAATTTAGTTAATAAGGTAAAATACCATAAAACACACAAATGTTAAAAAGACATTAAAACGATGTAAAGACTAATAATTTAAAATCTCTAAAAGCAATAAATATAAAACACAAGTCAGACTTGTTTATTAAAACCTATTTCAGACACAAACCGCAGTGCCTTGTTTACGGCCACTGGGTCGTTACCTAAAACACCGTGCAAGTTAGTCCCCAAGCCCAAAGACTGGCGAACGCGGGCGTACTGCGGGCAGTCAAGCAATACGTGCCGCACCGTGAGGCGTACTGAACACGAGGCACACACAGGGGCCGGTTCCCCTCTTAGCAGATGGAGTCTCGTTGATGGCTGGCCACGACCTTCCTCAGGTGCCCTTCTAAGGTCTTGATATATCTCTCCACCATGCCATCTGACTGGGAATGTAGGGGTGTTGTGCGGGTCTTGTTCACCCCAAGCCTTTCTAGTGCCTCCTTCAGGTTGGACTCAAAATTGGTGCCCTGGTCGATGTGGAGTTCTAACGGCACCCCAAATCGGTAGAACACTTGCTCCACAAGGCAGTCTGTGATTGTCTTTGCCTCCTGGTTCGGGATGGCATACACCTCCGGCCACTTGGTGAAGTAGTCCACAACCACAATCAGTACTTGTTGCCACGGTCGGACACTGGGAGTCGCCCAGCTTTGTCGACGGCGATCCTTTCGAATGGCGCTCCGACGTTCTACTGCTGCATGCGACCCCGGCTCCTAGTTTGGGGGCCGCGACTCGCCGCGCACACATGACATTGACGGCACGATCTATCAGCGTGTTCGGAGCCTCAGCCAGTAGTAGCGCTGTCGGAGTTTGTCAATCGTTCGGTTTACTCCCAGCTGTCCTCCTGAAGTACCGGCATAAACTTCTTCCAATACTTCCGGGACCTTGCTTAAGGCGAGTACCAACTGTTCTCTCTGCGTCTTTCCAACAGGCGATTCCGATACCCGGAACAGCAGGACCTCTCCTGTCTTCGGTGAGTCCCATTGGGCCGAGTACGACTTGTAGGTGACGTTCCTCGGTGCGATGTCCTCTCAGGTTGGTCCTATTTCTGCCTCCACTTCTCTCAAAGTGGCCCCAAGTCTGCGTCCGCCAGCTGCTCCCTCCTCAGGCCTGCGCTATCCCAGCCATCCGCAGGAACTGCCGTGACCACTCGGACAGATGCGGCACGCTTCTTCTCTTCCACTCTTGTGCATTGGCCGAACTCCTCTGGGCAGGGTCTTCGGGACACGGCGTCTGCGTTACCGCGGCTCTTCCCTCTACGATGTTCAAAGGTGAAGTCGTACTCCTGCAGCCTCTGTAACCAGCGTGCTGTCTGGCCTTCCAGGTTTCTAAAGCTCAGTAGCCATGTTAGGGCTGAGTGGTCAGTCCTCAGGTGGAATGACTGACCATACAGGTATTTGTGGAAGTGATCCAAGGTCTTTACCATTGCCAGTAACTCTCGTCTGGTGACGCAGTAGTTCTCTGCCTTGGATAGCGTCTTGCTGTAGTAGGCTATCACCTGCTCGAGGATGTCCTGGACTTGGGATAGGACAACTCCAAGGCAATGGTCGCTGGCGTCAATGTTCACAATGAAGGCGCCACCTGGTTGTGGGAATCCCAGAATATGAGCACTGCACAGTGTCTTCTTCAGGTGCTGGAAAGCGTCTTCGGAGTCCTCCATCCACACATAGGGCCGGTGTTCTTTAGTTGGCGGGTGAGGGGTTTGGCGATGTTGGAGAACCCCTTGATAAAACGACGGTAATAACTGCACAGCCCTAGGAAACTGCGCAATTCTTCCTTATCCTTTGGCCAAGGCCAATTTCTCACGGCCTGTGTCTAGCGAACGATAACGCAGTAGTGGAGAAGGTTTTTAGATTCTCTTCTAGTTTAAAGTTTAGGATTTAGTGAACGAAATTCTTAGCAGGGTTTGATTAATTTTTTTATGTACGTGTATTTTTAATAGGTTTTGTTACACTTGTATAGTTTTTAGAAAGCTTTATATCTGGCTTTTGCCGTGACTAGTTTATTAAAGCGCGCTGATGACCGCCGTAGTTGAGCGCCCTTATATATGATCATCATCATCATCATCACGGCCTGTGTCTTCTCCGAGTCTGTGGCTACTCCGGTTGGTGAGACTATGTGGCCCAAGTAGTTCACCTCCTTGCGGAAGAGCTGGCACTTCTTTGCATTTAGCTTCAAATTGGTCGCCTGCAGTCTCTGTAGCACCTTACTCAGATTCTCGAGATGGTCTTCGAAAGTCTTACCGACGACCATGTCGTCCAGGTATAGCAGGCAGGCGTCATAAGTCATCCCTCATCACTGATTCCATTAGGCGTTGGAAGGTAGCTGGTGCGTTGCAGACGCCATAGGACCAGATGGGGGGGCTTGTTAGTCTCTAGGTCTTGTCCCGTTGGGACAGCTCGGATAACTCCCTGGTCGAAGGAGGCCCGGGTCCAGTTCCTACGGGTTCAGGACTAATGGGAGTAGAACCTCTGGGCTAAACTGCCAAAGCCCTTGGCCCGTCGAGAATGCAGTCCTTTCCTTTTCTCTCGGATCTAGAGCCACCTACCAGTAACCCGACTTCAGGTCCAGGGTCGAGAACCACTGCACATCAGAAAGCCTGTCCAGAGTGTCTTCAATCCAGGAAGGGGGAACCAGTGCTCTCGGGTGACAGCGTTCAGCTTCCTGTAGTCCACGCAGAAGCGTAGCTCGCCGTTTTTCTTTGTCACCAGAACTACAGCAGAACACCAAGGGCTGCCAGACTCTTCAACCACACCCCTGGATTTTGTGTCCTCTAGCATATCCCGTACCCCCGCTTGTTTCGCCAACGGAACACGTCTAGGTGAATGCCGAATAGGCCGGACGTCTACGGTGTCAATGCGGTGAAGCACTTTATCCGTGCGGCCGTAGTCACTGCCGCCTTGGCTGAAGACGCGCTGGTATCGCCTTAGTAGTTGTCGAACTTTCTCGAGATGTTCTGCGGTCAGGTGGTCCACCGACCTCTCCAATAAACCTTCTAGCCGGAGCCTCAAGTGTTGTGTCGGCACCGGCTCCTGTGTCTTGTCGATTGCGGCGGTTACGCTGACCACGGGCTCGCACGTCCCCAGCTCCGTTCCGGCCTGGACTTCGTGATCGGTATCTGCCAGCTTGACCAGCCTCACTGGCACCTCCTCTCGGCACGGCAATAATGTCCTGGCTACACAGAGTCCGTGCACAGGCGTATTCTGGTCCAGCATCATGTTCTTCGTCCGCTGGCCTTCCAGTCGGGCCGTCACCGCCACCTCGCTTCTCGCGGGGACCACGTCTTCCTTCAGGATCATCCAAGAGGCTTGTTGGGCTGCCGGAGTATCACCTCTTCTCCATTGATCCGCAGGACCTTTCTGCCAACGTCGACCGTCACCTCGTGGCTCCTGAGGGCATCCAAACCCAGTAGCACCTCCTCGTCCACCTTCGCGAAGAACACCAATTGACGCACGACATTCCGTCCCAAGGTCAACTTCAGCAGGTCCTCCTTCTCCACAGGCAAGGTGTCACCCGAAGCCGTCACAAGCTGGTAGGGTCGGCCTGGTTTCCTTATCGGCAAACCCCTGGCTATGTCAGGTCTGATGAAGATCTCGGTTGCCTCGGTGTCCATCAGCACGCGGCACGGCTTTCCTCTTACCCAACCGTCCGCGATGAGGCTATCGTCCATACGCCGGCTGACAGCGCGCAGCGTCACCCGAGGGGATGTTGATGTCGCTGACGACGTGCTTCTCACCACGCCGGGTCTTACTCGTTCTTCCGGCTTCACTTCTTGGTGTGGGCAGTCTCTCTTCAGGTGTCCCGGTTGTCCACACTCCCAGCACAGGCCACTAAGTCTTCGCCGGCGTCCCTTGGCTGATCTTTTGTCTCCGGTGTAGCGGACACTCCTCGTTCTCGACGTTGGGATAGCTGTCACCTTGGCGGGCTCCATCCTCAGTGCTGCCGTTAGCGCTCGTGGACAGTTTTGTAAACGCCGAGCATTAGGCGGTGACAAATCTCCTTGTCTCGTACCCCGTGACAAAATTGTAGGTGGCTTTCCGGGATACGAACTCTGGTGGAAGGTCGACTAAGGCTTTGCAAGCCAGTTGCTCAATTGCCAGGGCGAACTCCTGCAGCGTCTCCCTTGGCTGCTGTTACCTTAACTTCAGCTGACTGCGGTACGCTGTGACTAAGCGATGGTTTCCAAAGCGATTCTCCAAGGCCTCCCAGATGTCCTTGGGCGCCGCTGCTTTCTAGACCGCGTTCAGGGCTTCCGCGGCCCGTCCTTGGAGGCTGGCTATTAGCTGTGTGGTTTCTTCCTGTGGTGACCATTTGTTGTGCTTGGCCACTGTGTCGAACTGGCGGCGGAGGACTTCGAAAGTTGTCGCGTCGTCGTATTTAGGAGGTTTGACGCGCGCATATGTTATGTGGCGTCCCGACGCGTCGACTTTTAAATCCTTTAACCTCCTGTTGACGACGTCCTCCACCATGGCGTTCAGGGACTTTGCGTTGCTGTAGGCCTTTCCCTCCAGCTCGTCAACGCGGCTCGCCAGGTCTTCGACGCGCTCGTCCACTTGGCCCATTCGCTTTCCCAGGTCTGTGACGTCATCTCTCACGCCGGTCAGCTGCTCTTCGAACTTTGCGGCGAGGGCCTCGTTTGCCGCTTTCATCTCCGGGCAACTCGTTCATCTTCGTTGTCAGGCTGTTGTTTGTGACTTCCATCTTCTCGGTGAGGCTATCGTTAGTCGTCTTTATTCCCCTCAGTTCCGCGGCCAGGTTGTTATTTGCCGCTTCTGTTTTAGCAGCGAGGTTGTCATTTGCTGCTTTCATTTCCGTAACCTTCTCCAAAATCTTTTCCAATGGAGCCTCCATGTCGTCGCTTTCCTGACCCCAATTGTGACTTTGTGGGTTCGTGAAATCAAAAGTCCAGGTTACAAACACAAAAAATTGCACTTTATTTCCGCAGAAATACGCTTCGTACACATACACAATACAACATAAAAGGTCGACAAACACAGCTGTTTAGCCGCACGCATTCAATTACCGACTGACTCTCTTTGGCGGGCAGGCTGCCTTTTTATAGATTACTAACACTCCAGAAATTTCTCAAACAATCGAGATCCGGCTAGAACAAAGGCGGACTCTCGAGAAATCCGTCTCCCTCCCCCCGCCGTTTCGGCGAGCTTTTATCTACACATTGCACTGCGCATCCCTTTGAGTGCCTTGCCGCCTCGATCATCAATGGCCTGGCGACAATGTATATACTATGTTATTTATGCAAATTTCTGTAATGCAAATGTTCCAGTAGACATGAATAAGGAATAAGAGGTACTGATTGAATTAAATGGAAGAAGAAATGGAAGCAGAAAAATAAAACCTAGAGAAAAACTATACCCGGAACGAAGTAGATAAACTTTTGGATAAAAACATAATAGACGTGAAATGGATTTATGGAATCAAATCAACTGGAAAGTATAAAGCAAGTGTAGTTGCACAAGGATTTCAACAAATGTATAAAGAATTTGAAGAAATATATTCACCAGTTGCAAGCCCCGGCAGGTAGGGCTTCACAGGTTAAAAGACGTTCCTCAGTCATTTCCTCTTCTTTGTTGTCAAATGCTGGGCTTTGGCAATGAAACCATTAGCTCTCTTGCTCCCAATATTTCTGTGTAGTGGATCTGGCATGTAGTACTTCATAGGTTATAAGATGTTCCTCAGTCATTTCCTCTTCTTTGTTGTCAAATGCTGGGTTTTGGCAATGAAGCCATTAGCTCTCTTGCTCTCCAATATTTCTGTGTAGTGGGTCCGGCAGGTAGGGCTTCACAGGTTAAAAGATGTTCTTCAGTCATTTCCTCTTCTTTGTTGCACAGAGGACAATTTGGACTTTTATAAATTCCCATTCTGTGTAAGTGTTTAGCCAAATAATCATGTTCCGTAAGATGTAAAATTTGCTACTGCAGCTTTACGTGGGATTTCTGGAATAATTTCTGGATTTTTAATTAAAATGTTCCATTTTTTTTATCTTTGGCATTGTTAGATATTGATTGGATTTGTTCGTTTTTATATTTGCTTTTGATTAATCTTTTTATGGATGTAAAGGGTAAGTTTTTACTTTTGTTGTGAATTAAATTTGCACCTTTTTTGGCAAAAAAATCAGCTGACTCATTTCCAGCAATTCCACAATGTGCAGATATCCACTGTAATATTGTGACTTTGTGGGTTCGTGAAATGAAAAGTCCAATTACACAAACTCAACAATGTTCTTTATTTCCACCGACTTACAGTTTAACACTTGCCAATTACACAGAATTACGTACTGCACACAATTACAATTCACCAGTTCGTCCGTTAAAGTTACACTTGCATTCGCAATTACGTAATCTCCGATGCACATACACAGTCTTCTCGTCCTTACACTAGCACTGAACTCTTACGCTGATTGCCAAGAACTCTGACTGACTGACTCCTCTTGCACGACGTGTTGCTTATATAGGATCCGCTTGCCGATCTGGAAGGTTCTCAATTAGAGGAAATATCCCGTAAGTTCGAGAACACAGCTGGAAAAGAAAGAGACGGCGCAGTGATGTTTTTTTCCTCCCGACCACCCCTTGTCACCACTATAAGACAAAGGAGGGGGCGTGGCTAACTCCAACCTCCCCTGCTTGGCCGCTCTCAGCTTGTTCTATAGGGTGTTCCAACGATCGGGTGACACTGCTCCCTCCTCAAAGCTGGTCGTCCCGAACAGCACCATCGTAGCGTACCAGGCGATCCAGGTGTACCACCAACATCTTCCCTCGGGGAACCTTCTGGATGCGGTAGAGCACATCGTTAATCCTCTTCACCACCCGGTACGGTCCTTCACATGGCTGCTGGAGCTTCGGGCAGCGTCCCTTGGTCCGGGTAGGACGGTACAACCACACCAGGTCACCTTGCTGGAACCCTTGGCTGTTGGCTTGCCTGTCATACCTGGTCTTCATGCGGTCGCTCGCCTTCTGGATGTTCTGGCGAGCCATCTCGTGCATGTCGTGGAGGTGGTCCACCAAGTTCTCCACATACTCGGTCGCTGGCTGTTTCGCTTCCGGAGGGCTTCCAAAAGCCAGGTCACAAGGGAGGCGTAACTCTCGGCCGAACATTAAGCTGGCTGGCGTCATCCCAGTTGTGTCGTGTGTAGACGAGCGGTAGGCCAGCAAGAACAGTGGCACCTTGACGTCCCGGTCTCGCTGATGGCTGGCCACGACCTTCCTCAGGTGTTCCTCTAAGGTCTTGATGTACCTTTCGACCATGCCATCCGATTGAGGATGTAGAGGCGTAGTGCGAGTCTTGTTCACCCCAAGCCTTTGTAGTGCCTCCTTCATTAGGTTGGACTCAAAGTTGGTCCCCTGGTCACTGTGTAGCTCTAACGGCACCACAAATCGACAGAATACTTGCTCCACGAGGCAGTCTGTGATTGTCTTTGCCTCTTGGTTTGGGATGGCATACACCTCCGAGCACTTGGTGAAGTAGTCCACGACCACCATTACGTACTTGTTGCCTCGGTCGGAAACTGGGAACGGTCCAGCAATGTCAACGGCGATCCGTTCGAATGGCGCTCCGACGTTGTACTGCTGCATGCGACCCCGGCTCCTAGTCTGGGGGCCACGACTCGCCGCGCACACGTGACACTGAAGGCACCATCTCTCAGCATCTGCTCGGAGTCAAAACCAGTAGTAGCGCTGCCGAAGTTTGTCGATCGTTCGGTTCGCTCCCAGGTGTCCTCCCGAAGTACCGGCGTGCACTTCCTCCAAGACTTCCGGGACCTTACTCCGGGGTAGTACCAACTGTTCTCTCTGTGTCTTCCCATCGGGTGACTCCCACACCCGGAACAGCACGCCCTCTCTGGTCTTCAACGAGTCCCATTGGGCCCAGTACGACTTGTAGGTGGCGCTCCTCGGTGCGATGTCCTCCCAGGTTGGTCTTGTCCCTGCCTCCACTTCCCTCAAGAGTGGCCCCAAGTCTGAGTCCGCCAGCTGCTCCCTCCTCAGGCCTGCGCTATCCCAGCCATCTCCAGGCACTGCCGTGACTACTAGAACTGCTGCGGCACGCCCTTCTCCTCCACTCTTGTGCATTGGCCGCACTCCTCTGGACAGGGTCTTCGGGACATGGCGTCTGCGTTACCGAGGCTCTTCCCTCTACGATGTTTCGAGGTTAAGTCGCACTCCTGCAGCCTCTGGACCCAACCTGCTGTCTGGCCTTCCGGTCGCACCCTCACCATCACCTCGCTCCTTGCGGGGACAACCACCTCTTCGTCTAAGACGACCCTGCAGATTCCAAGGCGCTCTTCGGGTTGACAGAGTATAACCTCTTCTCCGTTAAGCCGCAGGACCTTCTTGCCGACGTCGACCGTCGCCTCGTGGCTGCTGAGGGCATCCAGTACCAGGATCACCTCCTCAGCCACCTTCGCGACGAACACCCACAGACGCACGGCACTCCGTCCCAAGTTCAGCTCCAGCAGGGCCTCCTTCTCCACAGGCATGGTGCCGCCCGATGCCGTGACAGGCTGGTATGGTCGGCTCGGCTTCCTTGTCGGTAAACCCTTCGCCACGTCAGGTCTGATGATGGTCACGGCCACCCCGGTGTCCACCAGCACGCGGCACGGCTTTCCTCTTACCCAACCGTCCGCGATGAGGCTGTCATCTATACGCCGGCTGAGGGCGCGCAGTGTCAGTCGAGGGGATGGTGGTGATGTCGCCGACGTGCCCCTCTCCACGACGGCCCTTACTCGTTTTCCGGCTGCTCTTCCTGGTGTGGGCAGTCTCTCTGCAGGTGTCCGGGTTGTAGAGAAATAAAATACCTAGGTGTTATGCTGGATGAAAAATTTAATTTTATAAATCATGTAGAGTATGTTAGAATGAAGGCTGAAAAAGTTATGAATAAATTAGCCACAATTGTCAATATAAAATATAAAATATCCTTAAATAACATTATCACCTATCATTATACTATTTTTGGATCAATTGTTACATATGCCGCAGCAACCTGGGCTCAAAAATTGTATAATTTGAATATTAGAAATAAATTAAGAAGTACACAGAGGAAGATCCTGCTTCGACATACGGGTGCTGTTTGCACGACATCTACAGTAGCACTCCTTGTAACGACAGGAATATGGCCCATCGATCTTCTAATTAGAATGAGAGGTGCAATGTTCTGGTTCAAGAAAAATAATTTTGATAAAGTAAATAGTATAGTTGGAAAGGTGTGTAATACCAGACAAGATATCAAGAAACATCTGTTGAAGGATTGGCAGAATGAATGGGATAGTATAAATGAAGGTAGAAGAACTCATGAATTCTTTCCATTTATAATCGAACGCTTGAAATTGAAACATGTAAAACCCACAAAAGTTCTAATTCATTTTTTGACTGGACATGGACCTTATGGTACATATTGGTATAAAGTGAAGAAGTTAAATAGTTCCATTTGTAATATATGTAGTAAAGTAGATAATCCAGAACATGTTTTATTTGAATGCGTTAAGTATGATCATCTAATTACTGAAGAACGAAATAAATTAAGAGGATTTAATTTATGGAACATAATAAGAATCCCAGAATTATATAATATCTTGGCCAAATTAGCAAATACCATCAGCGAATTAGCATGGAAATCAATTCTACCCAAATGTATACCTGTTCAAGAAATTCAACCACCAATTGAATTAAGAAGATCCCAAAGACGTATTAATCCACGTAATGAAGAAAATATTATTATTTAAGAAGGTATGGATATTAATGATTGGCAAAATATAAATAGTAGAAGAAGAGGATATTGTGTTTCCCTTGGTCGACGAGATTGGGGCAACAGGAGAACTAGAGACGTAGCAGAATCCGAAGGTGATGCAGAGAGGATGAGGGTGGCGCAATTCTCCTTCCATGTCTACCAGTTCTGAGGAGGACACATAGAGTTCCTGCCGGCGAATCAGGTACCCGCTTCAAGGTTGTTGGTGCAACTGATCCAGTAGTGTCCAACAATCTGTATAATGAGGAGGTGATCGCAGAAATGAAAGTGTTTTAGTGTTTCAGTGTAATATAGTATCCTGTGAAATTTTTAGGGGAGGGACCCCCTCCCCTCAAATTAAATATAATTTTGAGTAGTGTTAATGGTATATATTTTTGGGGGAGGGGCTTTGCCCCTCCCCGTGGTGTTTAAAAGTTAATGATGAAGTTTATTTGTGGTTTAGTTTAGGGAGGGATTTTCCTTCCCCGGTGTAAGATGATGAGAGAAGTGTTGTAAGTAATAACGTGGTGTAGTAATGGATGAGTAAAGTTTTTTTTTTTTATGGATGGTTGTTTTGTAGTGAAGGATATTGGTGAATTGAGTTATGGATTATTATTATGGATAATTTGAGTGAAAGATGAAGGAGGATTTGAATGAATTATTTTAAGAAGTGGATATTTGGAAAAATGGATTTAAGGAGTTGATTTGATAAATTATGGAGATGTTATTTTATTTAAATTTGGTGTAAAATGAGGATTGTTAAATTTTGAGAAAGTGTGTTTTGAGAAATTATAGAATAGGAATTTATATATATATATATTATATATATATATAAAATTATGTTGAAGATTTAGGAGATTTAATAGTTGAAATGTGTTTTGGTATAATGTTAATTTGATATTTTTGTCTTATTAAGGTAAAAAAAAATTAAATATTAAATAGATGAAATAAATAAATTAAATTGAATTGTTTGGTTTGGTTGTTTGAAGGTTATTGTAATGGTTTAATTTTGAAATATATGAAAGTTATTGAATGTATAATTATTGTTTGTTTAATATGTTTGAATTGTATTGTTATTTTTGAATTTGAAATTTATATTTTATTTGATATAAAGTAGATTTGAAAAAAAAATATTGATTGTTGTAGAATTAAAAATAATAATTGAATGTGTTTGTATAAATTGATATAATGTATTTTAATTTGTTTAAAGAATTTGGAGTCAATAATTAGTAAATTCTGTGATTGTTGTCATGTAAATTTTACGAATTATTTTTATATTAGTTTTTGGTTAAATGTTTTGTAAGTTTTTAAGAAGGTTTTTTTTATCAGTTATAAGTTTTAAATGTACTGGTTACCAGTACATTATGTATCGGTTTCCGGTATTGTAGCCTTATTTTGTAATTGTAGCTGGTTGCCAGTTATTTGTATACTGGATTCCAGTAAATTTTTATTAGTTAAATTGTAAATTTTTAAATTGGTAGTTTTTGTATTTGTTTAAAATTTTTTCTTTTTTTCTTTTATTTTTTTTTTATTTTATTATCTGAAAAATGATTGTTGAAATTGTATTTTTGTAGTTATGTGGTAGTTAATAAATTAGAATTTGGAAATCATGTCCCGGTATAAGAAATTAGGTACCGGGATTAGATTTTCAGATTTTATTTATTTATTTATTTATTTATTTTATTTGTCCACACCCCCAACACAGGCCACTAGGTGTTCGCCGGCGTCCCTCAGCTGGTCTTCTGCCTCCGGCGTAGCGGACACTCCTCGTTCTCGACGTCGAGATAGATGTTATTTTGGCCACCTCCATCCTTAATGCCGCTGTCAGCGCCTCGTGGATGGTTTTATATTCGCCGAGCATTAGGCGCTGACGAATCTCCGTGTCCCGTACCCCGTCGACAAAATTGAAGGCAGCTTCCCCGGATACGAACTCCAGTGGCAGGTCAACCAAGGCCTTGCTAGCCAGCTGCTCGATCGCTATGGCGAAATCCTGCAGCGTCTCCCCCGGCTGCTGTGACTTTGCCTTTAGCTGGCTGCGGTATGCTGCGGCTAAGCGGTGGTTCCCGAAGCGATCCTCCAGGGCCTCCCAGATGTCCTTGGGCGCCGCCGTTGTCTGCACCGCGTTTAGGACTTCCGCGGCCCGTCCCTGTAGGCTGGCTATTAACTGTGTGGCCTCCTCCTCCAGTGACCATTTGTTGTGCCTGGCCAGTGTGTCGAACTGGCGGCGGAAGACCTCAAACGTTGACGCGCCGTCATACTTGGGAGGTTTGACGAGCGCAGATGTTGTGTCGCGTCCCGGCGCGTCGGCCTTCAAATCCTTCAGCTTCCTGCCGACGACGTCCTCCACCATGGCGTTCAGGGACTTCACGCTGCTGTCGGCTGTCCCTTCCAGGTCGTTAACTCGGCTCGCCAGGTCCTCGACGCGCTCGTCCACTTGGCCCATCCGCTTGCCCAGCTCCGTCACGTCATCTCTCACGCCGGCCAACTGTTCTTCAAATTTGGCGGCGAGAGCCTCGTTCGCCACCTTCATTTCCATGGTCAGTTCGGCCATCTTTGAGGCCATTGTCGTGGCCAAGTTGTTGTTAGCCGTTTCCGTCTTCGCTGTTAATTCGGCCTTCATTTCTTCCATCTTCCGGGTGATGTTGTCGTTGGCCGTCTTCATTTGTTTCAACTCGGCGGTGAGGTTGTTGTTTGCCGCTTCTGTTTTTGCAGCGAGGTTTTCATTTGCCGTCTTCATTTCCGAGGTCAGTTCGGCCTTCATTTTCATCATCTTCTCCAAAATCTTTTCCAATGCCGCGTCCATGGTTGTAATGTTCGGTGATGTTGTTTTCCCGCTTCCTGACACCAGTGTGACTTTGTGGGTTCGTGAAATGAGAAGTCCAATTACACAAACTCAACAATGTTCTGTATTTCCACCGACTTACAGTTTAACACTTGCCAATTGCACAGAATTACGTACTGCACACAATTACAATTCACCAGTTCGTCCGTTAAAGTTACACTTGCACTCGCAATTACGTAATCTCCGATGCACATACACAGTCTTCTCGTCCTTGCACTAGCACTGAACTCTTACGCTGATTGCCAAGAACTCTGACTGACTGACTCCTCTTGCACGACGTGTTGCTTATATAGGATCCGCTTGCCGATCTGGAAGGTTCTCAATTAGAGGAAATATCCCGTAAGTTCGAGAACACAGCTGGAAAAGAAAGAGACGGCGCAGTGATGTTTTTTTCCTCCCGACCACCCCTTGTCACCACTATAAGACAAAGGAGGGGGGCGTGGCTAACTCCAACCTCCCCTGCTTGGCCGCTCTCAGCTGGTTCTATAGGGTGTTCCAACGATCGGGTGACAATATAATTCTTTTCAGTAGTTTTTGAAGTTGTTGGATCATTTTGTAACACTCTTTAATTTGGACTGACCTCATTTTATATGAACTTCTTGCACATAATGCTGTTTTAGAATAAAAAAGAATGACAACTTTTTTGAATTTATCTATTCTGTATAGAATGTGTTGGAGTGAAATATGAATAGCCGTTACATCTGCATCAAAATTTGTTGCGTGGTATCCTGCTGGCTGATAGAGTGAGAACAGTGCACACTTAATTCCAGCTCCTGAGTTGATGTCCAAGTTAGATCCATCTGTGTAGATATGTAACCATTCTTCAGGTGGGCATCTATTGTTCGCAGTTTCTAATGCTAGTGCTTTTAGTACAGGTTTGGAAGTTTCAGATTTTGTAACTATTTGTTCTAAATGTAATGGAATATTAATTGGATAAGAAGTCAGTGGGTTTTCTTTGATTAAAATGTTTTCTTTACAATTAGGAAGATTCAGATTTGTTTTAATTCCATAACTTTGTGTAGGAAACTTCATTGTGCTTTCATCTTGATTGGTTGTAGTAACCTTTTCTGCCATTTTGCTGTTTTTAACTGCAACATCTTTGTCTTGTTGTATTAGTGCCTGCTCCTGTAAAGTTGGATGTATTGGATAGTTCCGAGTTAAGGCTTGCATTGCTGTGTTTGGAGTTGATTTTGCTGCACCGATTATTAGTCGCAGGGCCTGATTTTGGCATACTTATAGGTGATTTATGTTAGAACTGTTTGCTGTAATTATTACCTCTGCATTATAAAGAAGTATTGGCTTGATGAATGTTTTGTAAGTGGTGTTCAGTGTCTCCCGATTACTGCCCCACTTGACTCCAGCTAATCTTTTCAAAATTGAAATTCTTTTTGTTGATTTGTTTACTACTGATGTCTCCAAGATAATTTTGAATCAAAAATTGTTCCTAAATATCTTGTTTCATATGTTTGTTTCAGGTTTGTTTTCTTGGACTGCAGATTTAGCTTAGGGATTTTCTATTTCTAAGCTAAATATTTGGAATGTTGTTTTATCAGTATTTATTTTCATCAAATTGTTGTCAGTCCACTTTTCCAATAGTATCAGAGCATTTTCCATTGAAGTTTTGGATTTCTCTATTTGTGGGGAAGATGTCCACATGATCATGTCATCTGCAAAAAGTGCTGTATTTATTTCTGTGTTTGATACAGCCGCGGGAAGATCATTCATGTAGATGCTGAACAAGGTTATACTCAGTACTGCACTTTGTTGTAGGCCCATTTTTATTTGTCGGAATTTGGGTGTGCCCTCTTTGTATTGTGTAGCACAGAAAAGTTGACCTGAGTGATCCAATTTAACATGTCATCTTGAATGCCTAGTTTTGAAAGTTTCTCAAGAAGTTTCTGCCTCCATACTGAATCGTATGCTTTTTTCAAAATCAATGAAAACTGGCAGCATATCTTGATTTTTGTTGAAAGATTCTTTGACACCTTGGGATAGTTGAACTGTATTTTCTTTAGTAGACAATTTAAATAGCATAAGTGTAACCGCTTTTTAAGTGGACACCATTTTTTTCCTTGTAATGGTGGTTACATCATCCACTCCCTTTAACCCCCAGTATGTCTGGAGGGCCACACCTGTCTTTGGTTAATGGGTCCATCGTATCTGGCCGGGAGGAAGTTTAAAGCCCATCGGCTTTTCTCACAAGTACCGTCTCTTTGAATGCCTCGCCACGCCGCCTCGTGGCAACAATGCATTCGTGACACTGCTCCCTCCTCAAGGCTGGTCGTCCCGAACAGCACCATCGTAGCACCCAAACGATCCAGGTGTACCACCAACATTTTTGCTCGGGACACCTTCTGGATGCAGTAGACCACGTCGTTAATCCTCTTTACCACCCGGTACGGTCCTTGCCATGCTTGCTGAAGAATCGGGCAGCGTCCCTTGGTCCGGGTAGGGAGCTACAATCAGACCAGGTCACCTTGGTGGAAACCTTGGCTGTTGGCTTGCCTGTCGTATCGGGTCTTCATACGATCGCTCGCCATCTGGATGTTCTGACGAGCCATCTCATGAGTCGTGGAGATTGTCCACGACGTTCTCCACATACTCGGTTTCTAGCTGATTTGCTTCAGGGGGGCTCCCAAAAGCCAGGTCTCAAGGGAGTCGTAGCTGTCGACTGAATATTAAGCTTCTAGCTTAAACCCAGTTGTGTCTTGTGTTATCGAGCGGTAGGCCAGCAAGAACAGTAGCACCTTAACGTCACAGTCTCGCTGATGGCTAGCCACGATCTTCTTCAGGTGTTCTTCTAAGGTCTTCATGTATATCGATGATGACGCCCAGCCCACCTCGTTAGCGTAGATGGTAGCGTGTCTGCCTCACGTTCAAGAGATCCTGAGTTCGAAGCTCAGTTAGGGTTAGCTACTTGGAGGTTTTTTCCGGGGTTTGCCTTATCCTGGAATAGAATGTTGGGTAGCTCCAAGCTCCATGGACCCCGGACTCATTTGAGCATCATTTCACCAATTTCATTCATCTTCCGATATGACAATTTTGGAGCACGTAAATTACAAAAGAAAAAAAGATGCCGTCCCACTGATGATGTACAGGTGCTGTGCGTGTCTTGTTAACCCTAAGTCTTTCCAGTGCAAACTTCATCAGGTGCGACTTAACATTGGTGCTCTGGTCACTGGGGAGCTCTAACGGCAGAACAGTTGCTCCACGAGGTAGTCTGTAATTGTCTTCGCCTACTGGTTGTGGATGGCATACACATCCGGCCACTTCGTAAAGTAGTCCACGGCCGCCATCAGGTACTTGTTGCCTCGGTCGGACACTGGGAATGGTCCAGCTATGTCGACAGCGATGCGTAAGAAAGGCGCTCCGACGTCGTACTGCTGCGTGTGACCACGGCTCCTAGTCCCGCCAGGGGCCTACTTCGTTAGGTACGGGTTTGGCGCACCCCGGGTACCGAGCAAACAGTCTTCCTCGTGTGGGCTCCTCTTCGTGATTGAGGGAGACGGTCAACAGGCCCACTCACGTGTAGGCCGTGCATGTAGACCCGTGTCGGTGGAAAGGTTTGTCCTGGTGGTTGAGGGATGCGTATCTGAGCTCGTACCGGTGCTCTTCTGAATTAGGGGAGAGTGCGCATTTCTAACACATTACTTTGGCTTCTGCTTCGCCTAAACGGGAGGTTAGGGACTAACCCACCCCTAATCAATCGGCCAGGACTATGTATTGTACCGAACTCCAGGGTGAGTGGGACGGCGAGCTCGCTATTTCCCCTGTGTAGCCCTATCATCCCAGTGGCATGACCGCTTTTTGGGCTCCGTGATGGTTGGGGAGCACTGGGGGATGAAACCTGTTCTACTTATTATGGTAAACCCACACCCCCAAAAATATGAAATGTGGAAAGGACATATTTGAGAACACTGTTAAACAAGTAGTTGAGTGTGGTCCTCGCTACTTAGTTATCAAAAGGACAGAGGAAGGTAGATCTTTTTCAACGGTTAATCCGTTTATGATACAGAAAGCTATTGACAAAGTAGCTGGTGCTTTTAAATCATGTGCAAAATCTAGAAATGGCACGCTGCTGGTGGAAGCAACTACAGCATCCCATGCAGCTAAGATACTGAAAGCCAACATGCTGGGCAGTTATCCAGTCAAAGTGGAGATGCATAGGACCCTGAATTCCTCGCGCGGTGTTGTAAACACAAGCGCGTTGGATGGAATGTCCAACGAGGATATTCAGGAGAACCTTCAGGAACAAGGCGTAACAGCAGTCTATCGTGTCCAACGCAGAGAGCGAGGGTATATGGTTCCTACTCGTACCCTGTTCTTGAACTTTGATCGGGTAGATCTCTCTCAAGGGATCAGGGCAGGATATGAAGTGATTGAGGTTAGACCATACATACCTAACCCTCTGAGATGCTACCAATGTCAGCGGTTCTGTCACACTAGTGCATTCTGTAAAGGCGTACCTACATTTGCCAGCTGTGTAGACGGCATGCATGAAAATGCATGTACATCACCTCCAGCATGCGTTAATTGTAGCGGTGAACATCCATCAAGTTCACAAGAATGCCCCCGTTATATTGAAGAGCGAGCTATTCAGGAGATCCGCGTTAAAGAAAAGGTATCCTTTTCGGAAGCCCGGAAAATTCTTTGTATCCACAAGCCCTCTTTGACTACCTCTCGTACCTAAAGCTCTGTGGCGGCTACAACGTCACCAAAACAGGAAGCTGGTACCCAAACATCTGATATAAACGGAGCAACAATATCCGAGAAAGTTCTAGTGCCTAGATCGCAACCAAGAGCATCAGTAGCACCATGTAAAGCTCCGAGAACACCACCTAAGGCTACTGAAAATAACAAGTCAGTGAAGTCGCCTGACAAAGCATCTACGTCTAGCAACAGGACGAAATTGCCCATTGTGTACCAAGCACCAGAGATCAAGTTCAAGACTCAGTATGATAGAACTGCATTCCTGAAAGAAAGCACAAAGTCTGCTCCAGAAAAGTCCAAGAAACGTAGCCCTAGAGCGTCTCCGAGATCATCGTCGGAGTCATTTCTGGGGAGGACTCCGACCGGCGACCGTCATCTACGTCGGTCGGATTTTCCAATCGCTTCAAGCCCCTCGAAGTGAAAGTTGTAGAAGGAAAACCATCCTCTTCCATAGAGGATATGGAGCAGGAAACATCTGACCACGCTGCTGCATCTGCAGCAAAGAAGAGGCAGGATAAACCTGCAGAATCTAGCCCTACACCAACGAAAAAGGGCAAATTGATCCGACCACCGCTGAACCCTACGTAATGTGTGTACTTATTTGACATATCCCATTACTATCGCCATGGCTATCCTTCAATGGAACATACGAGGCTTAAGAGCACATCGACCAGAACTGGAACTTTTGCTCAGTAAGCATAACCCCTAGTTGGTATGCTTACAAGAGACTAAGCTACGACCACAAGACGACTTTAAAATCAGACGCTACACACCACTGAGGTGTGATATTGAAACAGAAGAGGGCATTCCTGCTCACGGGGGCACTATGATGCTCCTCAGGGATGACATATTTGTAGATCCGTTACAGCTACAATCTGACATACAATCTGTAGCTGTAAGGAATAAGCTGCCATCAACAGAATTTTGCATTTGCAATGTATATGTACCGCCATCAGATGACCTTTCGTTAATTGACCTCGAAGATCTTGTTTCCCAACTTTCAATGCCATTTCTAATAGTGAGAGACTTTAATGCCCATCACCCAATTTGGGGCTCAAATCGGGCATGTTCGAGAGGCAACATCATTGCAAAATTCTTGGAGAGCAATAACTTGGTTCTCCTGAACACCGGAGAGCAAACGTTCCTTTCAGACGCCTTTAACAACTATTCCCACATCCATTTGGCAGTGTGTTCATCCCAGTTAGCAGCTTCATTACAGTGGAATGTCATCTCTGATTTACATTCCAGCGACCACTTCCCATGTCTTCTTAGTCTCTTAGCACAAGATGTGTCTCCCTCACGTATCCCTAGATGGCGTTTTGATCGGCCCAACTGGAACCTTTACACCCAGTTGGCTGCCTTTGATTACAACGAGCACGATTCTGTGAATGATTTAGTTGATCATCTCACAGACAAAATTCTTTCCGCTGCAGAAAAGTCTATTCCACGTTCGGCTACCCAATCTGGTCGATTTCCTGTCCCATGGAGGACCAACGACTGCCGGATTGCTATTTGTGCTCGTTGACGTGTTCTAAGGGTATTCCAACGACACCCTACCCTAAGTAATCTGAGTACAAGAAAGCGCGTGCAAAGCCTAGGAAATAATTAAGGATAGCAAAAGGACCTCATGGAACAACTTTGTATCATCTTTTAACAGATGTACACCTTCATCTGTTGTATGGAATAGGTTAAGGCGCGTGGCCGGAAAATCAACCTACTTGCCAATCGCTGGTCTAAAAACAACTGCAGGAGTTGTTGATCCATTTGTCGTAGTTAACACCTTCGGCTGTGCTTTAGCTCAGGTGTCTAGCTCAAGTAATTATGCTCCTGAGTTTATCTCAATTAAGACTCAGGTAGAATCTCAAGGTTTCGTGTTTAGTTCCAGAAACCTTGAAGATTATAACCACCTCTTCGCTTTGGCAGAGTTAGAACACGCTCTTTCATCATCGCGAGTGACAGCACCAGGACAGGACGGAATCTACGTTCAAACATTACCACATCTCTCACCTGAAGGTAAGACATTCCTGCTCGAGGTCTATATACGTGTTTGGGTTGATGCCACGTTTCCTGACAAGTGGCGAGAAGCCACCATTATACCTATCTTGAAAGCTGGCAAGGACCGTCACCTCCCTTCTAGCTACCGCCCTATTTCCTTCACCAGTTGCGTATGCAAGGTGATGGAATGCATGATAAATAGGAGGTTGGTATGGTGGCTGGAAACGCACAACCTACTGAATAATATCCAGTGCGGTTTTCGACGACGCCGTTCAACAGTGGATCATCTTGTGTCCATGTCGACACAGATTATTAACGGATGTCTTAAAAACTGTCAAACCGTTGGAATATTTTTTGACCTCGAAAAGGGCTATGATACGTTTTGGCGCGCAGGTTTGCTACGTACTCTGCACACCTGGAATATACGTGGACACCTACCACCCTTCCTTCAGGAATTCTTGAAAGACGGCGTATTCCGAGTAAGGAAGTTTTGACAGTTAACCCCCTGTCAAGGTGACTAGTGTGAGATTACATCTACAGTGTCTTGCGTGTGTACGCGACTGTAGGTGGCTTTCAGGACTTGCTCCCGGGTTCACGTCCCCGACCCTGAGCTATACAGTGAGTTTCGTACTCTATAGGCCGAGAGGAGCTTAAAAAATGCACAGAGGGAAATTCAGTAAGTCACAGGATGCAACTGAAAAAGAAATCTTCACCCTCAAGAGGTCGTTGGTAAGATCTCCGGATGCTGCCTCGACCTCGAAAGAAATAGCCGGACACGACAAAGATGCTAAAGGTATTGAAATTACTGTAGATGATGCAGTCTATAAATATCCATCTGAACACGACATTACAAAGATAATTCAAGAAATGAATTCAATAGTAGGTGCCGACAAAATGTCTGTGAATGGAAAGAAAGCGATTTTTAGTAACTTGGCAAATATTGTTGAGAAATTTGATAAATTAAAGGAAGAAAATATTAAATTGAGAACGGAATTAGCCATTCGCAAAGAAACAACAGCAATACAACCTTTGGCTGCAAGTTTCTCACAAGTATTACAAAAACCGAAGACAGTTGAGAATATAAAAAAATAGAAAAAACTGCAAGAAAACAAAAACATACTGTATTTATCTCATCTGCAAAAGGAAAAACAACCAAAGAAGTTCAGGAAATAGTAAGTAAGAACTTAAAGCCAGCTCAGGAGAAAATAAAGATTAGCTTTATAAAGGCTACGGAAAGGACATTAATAGTGGAAACCGAAACTAAGGAGGATATTCAAAAGATAATGAATAGTAAAACTTTGAAGGAGAAAGACATAAAGATGGAAGAACCCAAAAGGAGAAATCCTCTAGTAATAATTTACGATGTACTAGCTGGAGTGAAAGAGGAGGAAATAAAACGAAATATGTATTTACAAAACTTTGATGATATGTCTTGGGAAGACATCGACAGTAAAGTCAAGTTAAGATTCAAAACGGGACCAAGAAATAAGGCAACAGTTCACCATGTCATGGAAGTCGAACCATTGTTAAGAAGGCGCATTGCAATGTTAGGAAGACTATATATTGGCTTTCAATCGGTTAGCGTAAAGGACTTTATAACAGTCCCTAGATGCCTCAAATGTCAGGATCATGGACACGTAGCTAAGTTTTGTAAAAGTGAACATAGCAAATGTGCTCACTGTGGTAAGGAAGGGCATGACAGAAAGAACTGTGATAAGAAAGAGCAACAGAGGAAATGCATACCATGTAGCCTAAGAAAGAAGATTTGCACAGAGAACAAAGAAGAGAAACGATAATGTCCAACATATGCAATGCTGAGGGAAAGAATCATATCAAGAACAAATTATGGCTAATAATTATAATTATAATGATAATCAACAATGCAACTTTAATTAAACATCTCTAATAAGATTTGGACAAGTTAACGCTATGCGTAGTAAAATGGTCATGCTGGAACTACGTAAATTGGCAGAAGAGCAAAAAATAGATATCCTTTGTATACAAGAACCGTACACCTTGCGAGGAAAAGTGTTACATATACCAATTGGTAGTAGAATTATAACAACAGGTACAAGTCCTCAAGCTATCATTATTGTATTTAACAAACAAATACAAATAGCGCAACACAATGATGAATGGCTATATTGTCTAGAAATGACCTATAGAGGTAAAACCAATATTCTGATAAATCAATACTATCAATATAGAGACAATATAGAACTGCACTTGGAAAAGACTAGAGAAATTCTGGAACAATACAATAGGGAGGCAATATTAATAACACTAGATGCCAATGCAAAATCAGTTCTATGGGGAAGTAAAAATCCTGACGGAAATGGAGACAAAATGGAAGAACTAATCCAAGAATATGGTTTGGAGGTCTTGAATCAAAGAAATAATCCTTATACGTTTCAAGGAAGGGCTGGAGCAGAAGAAAACATAGACGTTACCTTAGCTAGAGGATATATTGTATCTAAAATAATAAACTGGAAGGTAACACAACAACAGACTTCTAGCGACCACAATCTAATATTATTTGACTATGTAGTAAGGATGAAAAATGAAGTACCATTACATACTGGACCAACTAGATACATAGTTAAAAATATAGATAAACAGAAGATTATCCAAGAATTTAGATTACCGGCAATCCTTGATGATGATAACATTGACACTAAGGCGAAGAAAATCACAGAAAGTGTGCAAAATGTTATGAAGAAAACCCTATTAAGGATAAAACCAAAGATTAATGAACTGAATGTATGGAACGAAAAACTTCAAAAGTTAAGAAGTAAAGTAAGGAAAGCAAGAAGAATATATCAGAGAACAGTCATCTCAGAAGAAAGAGAGAGGAATCTAAATATCTTTAGAAGAATAAAAGAAAAATATAAGATAACTCTAGAGGAATCCAGACAAAATTCCTGGGATAAGTTCGTCAAAGAAAAATTATCAAATAATGCATGGGGAATCCCATACAAGATTGCAATGGAGAAAGTTAATGTACCGGAGGTTATATCTACACTCAAAAAGGATGATGGTCAAATGACAAGAACGTGGCTAGAATCAACAAATCATTTATTGAACAAACTATTACCATTGGATATATTGGAAGGAGAAAACGATGATCAGAGAAAGAAAAGAGATGCTTTCAAAGGAAACTACAACGGAGAGAGGTTAATGTATCCGTTTGATAAATCAGAAGTTCGATTAGCAATCAGAGACTGTAGAACAGGGAAATCACCTGGACCAGATGGAATACCCTCAGAAGTCATAATGGCGTTGGAAGAACCACTAGTTCCTATTCTTACAGAGCTATTTAATGAGTGTATATACTGTTGGAAAAACGCAAACGTGGTAATTCTGAAAAAAGCAAAAGATAAAGATCCTACGGAAGTAAAATCATACAGACCAGTGTGTTTGCTAAACACTATAGGAAAGATCCAAGAAAAACTACTAAGTAAACGTATACATGAGTTTAGGGCTATGATAGGCATGACAGACACTCAATATTGATTTCGGAAGCATAGATCAACTGATGATGCAATAAATAAAGCATTAGAGAACATAAAATCAAATCCCAATAAGTATGTCATAAATATATTCTTTGACATTTCTGGTGCATTCGATAATCTGTGGTGGCCAGAATTGTTCAAAATTATGAGAGACAAAGATTATCCAAGATGTTTATATAATATGTTGAGGGACTACTGTAAAGACAGAACCGTAACATTAGTAGCTGAAAGCAGAAAATTAATCAGAGATGTTACAAAAGGATGCCCTCAAGGGTCAATATTGGGTCCTATCTTTTGGGATATACTAACTGAACCAATTCTGGAGAGATTAAGACATATAAATTCCACATCAGAAGTTATAGCGTATGCAGATGATCTGATGGTAATTATAGATAGGAATAATCATAAAGAAATAGAAAACAAGGCTAAGAATATCACTGAGACCTTGCAAGACTGGTACAATGACGTAAAACTAACCATCGCATCCTCAAAATCAGCTTATGTAGTAACGAAAGGTAAACTAAAGAGGAACCCATTAATTAGAATAAACAATGCACCGATACCAAGAAGGCAAAGTTTCAAATACTTAGGTATAATTGTTGACGAGAATTTGACTTTTAATACGCATATTGATTACATAAGATACAAAACTTCAAAAGTGATGGGAAAGTTGACGTCGTTGATTCAAAGGAATTTTAAATTACCCACTGATATCATCAAATTGTATCATACAAGTATTGCAGCTGGGATTATGGGATACGGAGCAAGTACATGACCTCAAAGGCTTTGCAATAAAAGAAACAAAATGCTAATAAGAAGAACACAAAGACAGATACCTTTACGGTATGCAGGCGGAACTAAGACCACCCCCACGATGGCTGTGTTTGTAATCCTAGGGATATGGCCGATGGACTTGATCATAAGATATAGAGGTGCAGAATACTGGAGAAGAAAGAATAACCGGCAAAAAGTACGAGAAATAGTAGGTGTAGAATGTGAGACAAGGATGCAAATTAAAAGGACAATATTACAGGAATGGCAAAGCGAATGGGACAGCATAGAGGAAGGACGTCGAGTTTATGAACTACTTCCAACATAGAAGAAAGACTAAGGATGAGCCACTTCAAACCGACTAAAGGAATAATCCATTTTATTAGTGGACATGGAACTTATGCCACCTACTTTAAGAGGATAGGAAGACGAGCGACAAGTCTATGTACGGCATGCAGCATAGAGGATACACCAGAACACCAAATTTTCGAGTGTCAAGAGCATCGAGAATTGGATAATTTGAGACAAGAGCTGCAAGGAAAGTCAACATGGGAAATAATAAGAGACGCAGAGGAGTTCAATAAGTTAGACACAATAACAAACATCATTTCAACAAAAGCTTGGGAACAATATATAACTTCTAAGAAATCGACACCAATAGAATTGGCTACACCTGCAACACTTCAACAAATAAGACGATCAACAAGACTCCAAAGACGAGAGATGGAAAGAAATATGAACATAGGAAGAGATCCAATTGAGGAAGCAATACCAGTAGAAGATGAGGAATAAGGAGATTTTGAAATTGAAAATATCCATGAGTTGGGAGGAGAAGAGCTAATAAACCAAAAAGGTGATATAGACAGAAATCGGACTGACTTGACAGCGATATATATATATATATATATATATATATATATATATATATATATATATATATATATATATAATTGAAGAGAGAGACTAATTTGGAAACAAAAGAAAAAATATTATTAGGATAGTTGTTAGGTTAGTTGACTGCAAAGTTTAGCAGTCACTTAGGTTATTGTTTCTGCAAACAATTTAAAAAGTTATTCTTATAATTAATAAAGTTATAAATTAAAATAATAGTTAAAAGGTTCCGATATAGAATCTAGGCATCGGAACATAAGAAAGCAGAGTTTATTTATTTATTGATTGATTGGTTGGTTGATTGATTGGTTGATTTATTTATTTATTTATTTATTTATTTATTTATTTATTCCGAGTAAGAGTTGGCTCGGCTTTTTCGAATCTTTTTGTTCAAGAGAACGGTGTACCGCAGGGATCGGTACTAAGGGTTACGTTATTTGCTACTGCGATTAATTCTATCTCGAAATGTGTACCTCCGCGGGTCTCGTCATGCATATTTGTATAGACTTTGCCGTCTACTGTACATCTCAGCGCACACCGTTTTTAGAGCGCCGTCTACAGACCACCTTGGACAACCTTAAGAATTGGAGTTTAAAACACGGCTTCCGATTCTCCGCTGAGAAAACAGTCTGTGTTAACATCTGGCGTCAGCAGAGTCGACTACCACTAAGGCTCCGTCTAGGCGCTGATCTACTACCTTTTGCAGATGAGATGAGGTTCCTTGGACTGATATTTGATAGAAAACTTAGTTGGTCGTCACATATAGCACAACAGAAAGCACGATGTGACCGATCTTTAAATATCTTGCGGATACTAAGTCGAAAATCGCGGGGAGCGGATCGTACGCTGTCATTGCGAATTTATCGCGCACTCATCCGTTCCAAATTAGATTATGGTAGTATCGTTTATGGCTCAGGACGACCATCTGTGCTGAAGAGATTAGACACAGTCCATAATTGTGGCATACGTATAGCAGCTGGGGCATTTCCAACGAGCCGAGTTATAAGCCTGTATGCTGAATCTGCAGAACCTCCTCTGCAGTACAGGCGCAACATGTTATTAGCAAATTATGGCTGTGGAGTTCATTGCATGCCCAAACATCCATCGTTTACACCGTTCTTTAACACCTTCATGAACGTGCGTTAGAGGAAGACTTCTATTAAACCAAAGCCACCTGGTTTTCGTTTCCGGGAGCTCGTTAGACAGCTTGAAACCGAAATGCCTAAGATGTATCCTAGGGGGGAGAGGACATACCCTCCTTGGTTGTGCAGAGCGTCCCACGTTGATCTGGGCATGACTAAATACGATAAATCTACCATGTCTATGTCTAGTATCCGCACATGTTTTTTAGAATTTTTATGGCGATATGAGGACCAGTTTATAATTTATACTGATGGCTCCAAGAACTCAAATGGTGTTGGTTCTTACGTGTGTGGAACCGAACCGTATACATTCGGATTCCAAACTAGCTCTTGCATTTTTACTGCAGAGCTTTATGCAATATACCGGGCCATTTTACACGTACGTCGACGAAAGTTGGGGGACTGCTTAATCCTGAGTAATTCCCTCTGTGCACTTCAAACCCTACCTCAGCTGTACAACTACCACCCTATTGTGCAGCGTATCCAGGATGCCCTCCACGTTGTACACGCTTCTGGCGTAAGCGTGGGGTGTGCATGGATCCCTGGTCACGTAGGCTTGCGGGTGAATGAAATGGCGGATTCGGCAGCCAAGACGGCTACCATGAAGCCCAGGGTTCGAGTACCATATGTGACATCGGAAGATTTTAGGGCCGTATTGTGGAGAGCTGTTCAAACTTGCTGGCAGGAAGAGTGGTCCGTTCTCCGCAACAATAAACTTAGATCTGTGAAAGAACTTCCGATTCCCTGGGTAACCTCCTGTCGGTCATCTCGTCACGAGGAGGTGAGTTTGGCTCGGTTGCGTATTGGGCACTGCTTTTTTACTCATAGTTTTCTTCTTAAAAAGGAGCTTGCTCCACTGTGTGCGTTTTGTAATGAAGCGTTATCTGTACGACACGTGCTGCTGGAGTGTTTTCACCTAGCAGACCTTAGGACGTCTCTGCAGCCGCCGGCCAGCTCTGCAGAAATGCTAGCGGACGATAACACAGTAGTTGGGAAGGATTATAGATTCTTTTATAGGTTAGGCTAGAGGATTTAGTGACAAAATATTTAGTAGGTTTTGATTAATGTTTTTTTAATGTACGTGTAGTTTTAATAGGTTTATTTACACTTAGATAGTTTTTAGAAATTTTTATATCTGGCTTTTGCCATGATTAGTTTTTTAAAGTGCGCTGATGATCGCCGTAGTTGAGCGCCCTTATACACATCATCATCACCGGCTCCTAGTTTGGTGCCGCGTACACGTGACATTGACGGCACCATCTCTCAGCATCTGCTTGGAGCCTCAGCCAGTAGTAGCACTGTCGGTGTTTGTCGATCGTTAGGTTTGCTCCCAGGTGTCGTCCTGAAGTACCGACGTTCACTTCCTCCAGGACTTCCGGGACTTTAATCCGGGGAAGTACCAAGTGCTCTCTCTGCATCTATCCATCAGGTGATTCCCAGACCCAGAACAGCACGCCCTCTTTGGTCTTCAGCGAGTCCTAATGGTCCCAGTGCACCTTATACGCAGCGCTTCTGGGTGCGATGTCCTCCCAGGTCTGTCTTGTCCCTGCCTCCACTTCCCTCAAGAGTAGCCCCAAGTCAGCGTTCACCAGCTGCTCCCTCCTCATGCCTGCGCTATCACAGCGGTCCGCAGGCACTGCCGTTACCACTCTTAAACCTACGGCATATTTCTGTTTTTAACTTTTATGCATTGGCCGCACTCTTCTGGGCAGGGTTTTAGAGACATGGCGTCTGCATTGGCGCGGCTCTTCCACTATGATCGGAGGTGAAGTCGTACGCCTGCAGCTTCTGGGCCTAACGGGCTGTCTAGCCTTCCAGATTTCTAAAACTAAGTAGACAAGTTAGGGCGGAGTGTTCAGTCCTCAGGTGGAATGACTAACCTACAGGTACTTGTGGAAGTGCCCCAAGGTTTTCACTACCGCCAGCAACTCCCAACGAGCGACGCAGTAGTTCTGTGCCTCGGAGAGGTCTTGCTGTAGTATGCTATCACTCGCTCGTGGCCATCCTGGACTTGGGATAGGACTCCTCCAGTGCAGTGGTCACTGGCGTGCGTGTCCGAAATTAAGGTTCTTCTTCAGCTGCTGGAAAGCGCCTTCGATGTCCTCCGTCCACACATAAGCCCGGTATTCTTCCGTCAAGCGAGTGAGGGGTTTGGCGATGTTGGAGAAACCTTTTATAAAGCGGCGTTAATAACTGCACACCACCAGGAAACTGCGCAATTCTCACTTGTCATCCGGGCCAGGACAATGTCTCACAGCCTGTGTCTTCTCCGGGTCTGTGGCCACTCCGTTTGTTGAGACTATGTGCCCCAAGTAGTTGACCTCCTTGCGGAAGAGCTGGCACTTCTTCGCGTTCAGCTTAAGGTTGGTCAACTGCAGTGCACCTTGCTCAGGTTGTCGAGGTGGTCTTCGAATGTTTTATCAACGGTGATGATATCCAGGTAGAGCAGGCTGGCGTCATAAGTCAATGCTCTCATTACCGAGTCCATGAGGCGTTAGAAGGTAGCTGGTGGGTTGCAGAGACCAAAGGGCATAACTTTCAACTGCCAAAGACCCTTGGTCTGTCAAGAATGCGGATTTCTTATCTCTCAGGTGTAGAGACACCTGCCAGTAACCTGACATCAAGTCCAGGGTCGAGAACCACTGCGCACCAGCAAGCGGTTCCAGGCTGACATCAATCCGGGGTAAGGGGAAGCAGTCTTTCCGGGTGACAGCGTTCAGCTTCCTGTAGCCCACGCAGAAGCGTACCTCGTCGTTCTTCGTTACCAAGACCACAGGGAAACCCCAAGGGCTGTCAGACTCTTCAGTGACTCCCCTGGATCTGATGACCTCCAGCATGTCTCGCAGCGCCGCTTCTTTTGTCAGCGGAAGTATAGGCTGGTTGCCGAATATGCTGGGTATCTGCGGTTTCGATGTGGTGGAGCACCGGTCCGTGCCGCCGTAGTCACTGTTACCTTGGCTGAAGACGCGCTGGTAGCGTCTCAGCAGTTGTGGAACCTTCTCTTGCTATTCTGCGCCCTCCAGTAAGCTTTCCAGACGAGGCCCCAGGTGTTGCGTTTGCACCGGCTCCTGGGTTTTGCTGATTGGCGATACGCTGACCACGAGTTTGCACGTCCCCAACCTGGATGTCGTGATCGGTGTCTGCTGGGTCGAGCAACATCACCGGCAGCTCCTCGGCACGGCAACAGCATCCTGGGTACACGGAGTCCGTGCACAGGCGTCTTTCGGTCCAGCATAAAGTTCTTGGTCTGCTGGCCTTCCAGTCACTACCACCGCCACCGCCGCCCGCCATCAGCACCACCACCACCACCACCACCTCGGTTCTCGCGGGAACAATCACATCTTCACTCAGGATTACCCAGCAGACTCCAAGTCATTCTTCGGAGCATCATATCTTCTCCATTTAGCCGCAGTACCTTCCTACCGACGTCCACCGTCGCCTCGTGGCTCCTGAGGGCATCCAGTCCCAGTATGACCTCTTGAGTCACCTCCGCGACGAATACCTACAGAGGCACGGCACTCCGCCCCAAGGTCAACTGCAGAAGGGCCTGCCTCTCCACAGACAAAGTGCGAGCCGATGCCATAACTAGTTGTTATGTTCGACTTGGTTTCTCGACGGCAAAACCCTGGCCACGTTAGGTCTGATGATGGTCACGGCTGCCCCGGTGTCCAAAAGCACGCGGCACGGCTTCCCTCTCACCCAACCGTACGCGATGAGGCCATCATCTATAGGTCGGCTGACGGCGCGCAGTGTCACTCGAGGGGATGGTGGTGACGGCACCGTCGTCCCCTCGCCAAGTCGACCCTTACTCGTTTTCCGGGTGCTCTTCATGGTGTGTGCAGTCTCTCTCCAGGTGTCCCGGCTGGCCACACCCCCAACACACGCCACTTGAAATTCGCCGGCGTTCTTTGGCTGCTCTTCGGTCCCCGATGTAGCGGATACTCCTTATTTACGAAGTCCGGGTAGCCGTCACCTTGGATGTCTCTATCCGGAATGTGGCCGTTAGCGCCTCGTTGATGTTATAGTCGCCGAGCATCAGGCGCTGATATATCTCGGGACCTCGTACCTCGTCGACAAATGTGTAGGCGGCTTCTCGGAATACAAATCTGGTTAGGATGTCGACAAGCCTTTGTTGGCCAGCTGTTTGATTGCCAGGGCGTACTCCTGCAGCGTCTACCCTGGCTGTTGGGTCCTAGACTTCAGTTGATTCTATTAGGATTCGGTGATTTCTGTATCGGTTCTCCAGGGGATTCCAGGCGTCCTTGGGTGCCACCACTGTCTGGACAGTGTTCAGTACCTCTGCTGCCCGTCCCTCGGGCTGGTCATCAGCTATGCGGCCTGTTATTCTGCCGAGCGCTTGTTATGCTTGGCAACTATGTCGAATTGGAGGTGGAAGACTTAAGACGTTCATGTGCCGTCCTACTTCGGTGGTTTGACGCGCGTAGATGTGTCACGTCCCGGCGCGCCGGCCTTCAGGTCCTTCAATCTCCTGCCGACGTTGTCCTCTACCAAGGCATTCAGGAACTTGGAGTTGCAGTGGGCCTTTCCCTCTAGGTCGCTAACGCGGTTCGCCAGGTCTTCGACGCGCTCGTCCACTTCAGCCATCCGCTTTTCCTGCTACGTGACGTCATCCCACACGCCAACAACTGTTCTTCAACTTTGGCGGCGAAGGACTGGTACACAGCCTTCATTTCGGTTGCCGGGATGTCGTTCAACGCTTTCGTTTCTATGGTTAATTAGGCTTAATTTCAGTCAGCACCGCGGATAAGTTATTACCTGCGGCTTCGGTCTTCCAGCGAGGGTGTCATTCGGTCTTCTAATTTCTTTTTGGTCCGCGGCTAGGTTATTTACTGCTTCCGGATTTCCAGCGAGGGTGTCATTCGCTGTCCTCATTTCTTTTAGCTCCGCGGCCATGTTATACTTTGCCGCTTCCTTCTTCACAGCGAGGGTGTCACTCGCGGTTCCATTTCTTTTACCTCCTCTGCCAGGTTGTTATTTGCCACTTCCGTCTTCGCAGCGATGGTCTAATTCGCTGTTCTCATTTCTTTTAGCTCCCCGTCCAGATTATTTGCTGCTTCCGTCATCGCGGCGATGGTGTAATTCGCTGATCTCATTTCTTTCAGTACCGCGTTCAGATTATTTGCCACTTCCGTCTTCGCAACAAGGGTATAATTCGCTGTCCCGTTTTCTTTTAGCACCGCGTCCACATTAGTTGCCACTTATGTCTTCGTAGCGAGCGTGTCACTCGCGGTTCTGCTTTCTTTTAGCTCCAAGCTACACTTCCGTCTTCGCAGCGATGGTGTAATTCACTATTCTCATTTCTTTTAGCTCCGCGTCCAAATTATTTTCCACTTCCGTCTTCGCAGCGAGGGTGTAATTCGCTGTTCTCATTTCTTTAACTACGCGTCCAGATTATTTGCCGCTTCCGTCTTCGGAGCGAGGGTGTAATTCGCTGTTATCATTTCTTTTAGCTCAGCGTCCAGATTTTTTGCCGCTACCGTCTTAGCTGCGATGGTGTAATTAGCTGTTCTCATTTCTTTTAGCTCCGCGTCCAGATTATTTGCTGCTTCCGTCTTCGCAGCGATGGTGTAATTCGCTGTTCTCATTTCTTTTAGCTCCGCGTCCAGATTATTTGCTGCTTCCGTCTTCGGAGCGAGGGTGTAATTCGCTGTTCTCATTTCTTTAACTCCGCGTCCAGATAATTTGCTGCTTCCGTCTTCACTGCGAGGGTGTCAATCGCTGTTCCCATTTCTTTTAGCTCCGCGGCCATGTTGTTATTTGCCGCTTCCGTCTTCGCAGCGATGGTGTAATTTACTGTTCTCATTTCTTTTAGCTCCGCGTGCAGATTATTTGCCGCTTCCGTCTTCGCAGCGATGGTGTAATTCGCGGATCTCATTTGTTTTAGCTCAGCGTCCAGATTATTTGCCCCTTACGTCTTCGCAGCGATTGTGTAATTCGCGGATCTCATTTCTTTTAGCACCGCCTCCAGATTATTAGCTGCTACCGTCTCCGGAGCGAGGGTGTCATTCACTGTTCTCATTTCTTTTAGCTCCGCGTGCAGATTATTTGCCGCTTCCGTCTTCGCAGCGATGGTGTAATTCGCGGATCTCATTTGTTTTAGCTCAGCGTCCAGATTATTTGCCGCTTCTGTCTTCGCAGCGATTGTGTAATTAGCTGTTCTCATTTCTTTTAGCTCCGCGTCCAGATTATTTGCTGCTTCCGTCTTCGCAGCGATGGTGTAATTCGCTGTTCTCATTTCTTTTAGCTCCGCGTCCAGATTATTTGCCGCTTCTGTCTTCGCAGCGATTGTGTAATTCGCAGTTCTCATTTCTTTTAGCTCCGCGTCCAGATTATTTGCCACTTACGTCTTCGCAGCGATGGTGTAATTCGCGGATCTCATTTCTTTTAGCTCAGCGTCCAGATTATTTGCCACTTCCGTCTTTGCAGCGATGGTGTAATTCGCTGTTCTCATTTCTTTTAGCTCCGCGTCCAGATTATTTGCTGCTTCCGTCATCGCAGCGATGGTGTCAGTCGCTGCTCCCATTTCTTTAAGCTCCGCGGCCATGTTGTTATTTGCCGCTTCCGTCTTCGCAGCGATGGTGTAATTCACTGTTCTCATTTCTTTTAGCTCCGCGTCCAGATTATTTGCCACTTACGTCTTCGCTGCGATGGTGTAATTCGCGGATCCTATTTCATTTGGCTCAGCGTCCAGATTATTTGCCACTTACTTCTTTGCAGCGATGGTGTAATTCGCTGCTCTCAATTCTTTTAGCTCCGCGTCCAGAATATTTGCTGCTTCCGTCTTCGCAGCGATGGTGTAATTCGCTGTTCTCATTTCTTTTAGCTCAGCGTCCAGATTATCTTCCGCTTCCGCTCTTCGCAGCGAGGGTGTAATTCGCTGTTCTCTATTATTTTAGCTCCGCGCACATGTTGTTATTTGCCGCTTCTGTCTTCGCAGCGATGGTGTAATTCACTGTTCTCATTTCATTTAGCTCGGCGTGCAGATTATTTGCCGCTTCCGTCTTCGCAGCGAGGGTGTAATTCGCTGTTCTCATTTCTTTTAGCTCAGCGTCCAGATTATCTTCCGCGTCCGCTCTTCGCAGCTAGGGTGTAATTCGCTGTTCTCATTTCTTTTAGCTCAGCGTCCAGATTATCTTCCGCTTCCGCTCTTCGCAGCGAGGGTGTAATTCGCTGTTCTCTATTCTTTTAGCTCCGCGGCCATGTTGTTATTTGCCGCTTCTGTCTTCGCAGCGATGGTGTAATTCACTGTTCTCATTTCATTTAGCTCGGCGTGCAGATTATTTGCCGCTTCCGTCTTCGCAGCGATGGTGTAATTCGCTGTTCTCATTTCATTTAGCTCGGCGTGCAGATTATTTGCCGCTTCCGTCTTCGCAGCGATGGTGTAATTCGCGGATCTCATTTCTTTAACTCCGCGTCCAGATTATTTGCTGCTTCCGTCTTCACTGCGAGGGTGTAATTCGCGGATCTCATTTCTTTAACTCCGCGTCCAGATTATTTGCTGCTTCCGTCTCCGCAGCGATGGTGTAATTCGCGGATCTCATTTCTTTTAGCTCCGCGTCCAGATTATTTGCTGCTTCCGTCTTCGCAGCGATTGTGTAATTCGCAGTTCTCAATTCCTTTAGCTCCGCGTCCAGATTATTTGCTGCTTCCGTCTTCGGAGCGAGGGTGTAATTCGCTGTTCTCATTTCTTTAACTCCGCGTCCAGATAATTTGCTGCTTCCGTCTTCACTGCGAGGGTGTCAATCGCTGTTCTCATTTCTTTTAGCTCCGCGTCCAGATTATTTGCCGCTTCTGTCTTCGCAGCGATTGTGTAATTCGCAGTTCTCATTTCTTTTAGCTCCGCGTCCAGATTATTTGCTGCTTCCGGCTTCGGAGCGAGGGTGTAATTCGCTGTTCTCATTTCTTTATCTCCGCGTCCAGATTATTTGCTGCTTCCGTCTTCGGAGCGAGGGTGTAATTCGCTGTTCTCATTTCTTTAACTCCGCGTCCAGATTATTTGCTGCTTCCGTCTTCGGAGCGAGGGTGTAATTCGCTGTTCTCATTTCTTTTAGCTCCGCGTCCAGATTATTTGCTGCTTCCGTCTTCCGAGCGAGGGTGTAATTCGCTGTTCTCATTTCTTTAACTCCGCGTCCAGATAATTTGCTGCTTCCGTCTTCACTGCGAGGGTGTCAATCGCTGTTCCCATTTCTTTTAGCTCCGCGGCCATGTTGTTATTTGCCGCTTCCGTCTTCGCAGCGATGGTGTAATTCACTGTTCTCATTTCTTTTAGCTCCGCGTGCAGATTATTTGCCGCTTCCGTCTTCGCAGCGATGGTGTAATTCGCGGATCTCATTTGTTTTAGCTCAGCGTCCAGATTATTTGCCACTTACGTCTTCGCAGCGATGGTGTAATTCGCGGATCTCATTTCTTTTAGCTCAGCGTCCAGATTATTAGCTGCTACCGTCTCCGGAGCGAGGGTGTAATTCACTGCTCTCATTTCTTTTAGTTCCGCGTGCAGATTATTTGCCACTTCTGTCTTCGCAGCGATGGTGTAATTCGCTGTTCTCATTTCTTTTAGTTCCGCGTGCAGATTATTTGCCACTTCTGTCTTCGCAGCGATGGTGTAATTCGCTGTTCTCATTTCTTTTAGCTCCGCGTCCAGATTATTTGCTGCTTCCGTCTTCGCAGCGATGGTGTAATTCACTGTTCTCATTTCTTTTAGCTCCGCGTCCAGATTATTTGCTGCTTCCGTCTTCGCAGCGAGGGTGTCAATCGCTGTTCCCATTTAACTCCGTGTCCAGATTATTTGCCGCTTACGTCTTCGCAGCGAGGGTGTAATTCGCTATTCTAATTTCTTTTAGCTCCACGTCCAGATTATTTGCCACTTCCGTCTTCGCAGCGATGATGTAATTTGCTGTTCTCATTTCTTTTAGTTCCGCGTGCAGATTATTTGCCACTTCTGTCTTCGCAGCGATGGTGTAATTCGCTGTTCTCATTTCTTTTAGCTCCGCGTCCAGATTATTTGCTGCTTCCGTCTTCGCAGCGATGGTGTAATTCACTGTTCTCATTTCTTTTAGCTCCGCGTCCAGATTATTTGCTGCTTCCGTCTTCGCAGCGAGGGTGCCAATCGCTGTTCCCATTTAACTCCGTGTCCAGATTATTTGCCGCTTACGTCTTCGCAGCGAGGGTGTAATTCGCTATTCTAATTTCTTTTAGCTCCACGTCCAGATTATTTGCCACTTCCGTCTTCACAGCGATGATGTAATTTGCTATTTTTGTTTTCTTTTAGCTCCGCGTCCAAATTATTTGCCACTTCGGTCTTCACAGCGATGGTGTAATTCGTGTTCTCATTTCTTTAACTCCGCGTCCAGATTATTTGCTGCTTCCATCTTTGCAGCGATCGTGTAATTCGCTGTTCTCATTTCTTTTAGCTCCGCGGCCATGTTGTTATTTGCTGCTTCCGTCTTCGCAGCGATGGTGTAATTCGCGGTTCTCACTTCTTTTAGCTCCGCGTCCAGATTATTTGCCACTTCCGTCTTCGCAGCCATGGTGTAATTCGCTGTTCTCATTTCTTTAGCTCCGCGTGCAGATTATTTCCGCTACCATCTTCGCAGCAATGGTGTAATTCGCGGATCTCATTTCTTTTAGCTCAGGGTCCAGATTATTTGCCGCTTCCGCCTTCGGAACGATGGTGTAATTCGCGGTTCTCACTTGTTTCAGCTACTTGTCCGGATTATTTGCCCCTTCCGTATTCGCAGCGATGGTGTAATTCACTGTTCTCATTTCTTTTAGCTCCGCATGCAGATTATTTGCCGCTTCCGTCTTCGCAGCGATGGTGTAATTCGCTGATCTCATTTCTTTTAACTCAGGGTTCAGATTATTTCGGCTTCCGTCTTCGGAACGATGGTGTAATTGGCGGTTCTCACTTTTTTCAGCTACCCGTCTAGATTACTTGCCGCTTCCGTCTTCGCAGCGAGGGTGTAATTCGCTGTTCTAATTTTTTTAGCTCCGCGGCCATGTTGTTATTTGCCGCTTCCGCCTTCGCAGCTAGGGTTTCATACGCAGTTCTCATTTGTTTCAGCTCTTCTAAGATCTTAATGAATGCAGCTTCCATCGCCGTAACCCACTCCTGACATCAAATGTGACCTCGTGGGTTCCCAGAATTAAATATCTTGTTTGCAGAAATTAAAAATGCTCTTCTTTGCAGTAAACAGGGGCGGCGTATATCCCTTGCAGCAATAAAACGTGAAATACACAACATAAGTCTTCAAGGTTGTCTCGTTCCACTGCCATACGTAAACAAACGAAAGTAACCACTGTGGTACACTACAAATATCCACATACTCAAAATTACTGCAGAACTAACAACTCAATTAAAGACTGACTGCGATCTAAGGCTTTGCAGGTTTTTATACTTCCAATCATTGTTCTAGAATGCAGTAGATTGTTCGATAACTGTATCGATGAGGCGAGAGAAGGTGAAAACCATCTGTCTCTTTCTCTCTCTTGGCAAGCGTCTAGCTCTGTGCCCAAGAACCTGCTGCGGCTTGGGGCAGCGGCACAAGAATACTTCTGCGACGCTGCTGCCTCTTCAAAGCTGGTCTTCCCCAACAGCACCTTCGAAGGTGGCAGACGATCCAGGTGTACCACCAACATCTTCGTCGGGGCACCTTCAGGATGCGGTAGGCCACGTCGTTAATCCTCTTCACCACTCGGTACGGTCCTTGCCATGGTTGTTGAAGTTTTGGGCAGCGTCCCTTGGTCCGGGTAGGGCGGTACAACCAGACCAGTTTACCTTGCTGGAACCTTTGGCTGTTAGTTTGCCCGTCGTACCTGATCTTTATGCGGTCGCTCGTCATCTGGATGTTCTGATGAGCTATCGCATGCATATCGTGAAGATGATCCACGAGGTTTTCATATATTCGGTTGCCACCTGTTTTGCTTCCGGCGTCTCCGAAAAGTCAGGTCACAAGGGAGGGGTAGCTAATATTAAATTCTTCGATTGCCTCATATTTTCCTGGTAAACGCCACGTTGTCCATGCTAGCTCAATGGGCAAGAGCAACTGGACGGAAACCAGGAGATCCGTGGTTCAAATCCCGTCCATGGCATTGAATTTTTCAGGTTGACTATCTATCCAAAAACTTAGCCTATACAAGGCTACTGTGAAGCAATGATTAATTTCCATCAATTAATTTAAATAATAGGAAGATAACAATGAAGCTTGTGTCTCAAGTACTTAGGATAGTAAGTCACCACAAACGGTGTATCTTGAATACGAGAGCCCCTGATTGATGTGAAACTAAATAAAAGTGTAACCATATATGAGGATAATAGTGGTAAAGTTGCTTTTGGCAAAGAATGGCAAATTGTGTAAAGATCCTAAGCATATAGATGCTACTTATTATTTTGTGAACACTAGAGCAGAAAGCTGTAATTAATGTATCAAATATTTCAACAGATGACCAAATTTCTTATATTTTGACAAAGTCTTTGTGTAAAGAGAAATTTGTGAAATTCAGAGAGTTGTTGGACATCATGAAATGTAAAATTGTAGACAAGGGTAGAAGAAATGTTATGTTGTAAAATGTTAAAATAAATTTGAAAAGTTATAGTGAGTAACGAAATAGAGGAGGTGTGTAAGTAAAAGTAACTTTGTTCCTTACTAGGGGTAGCACTGTTTTGGAAAAGGTTCTTTTTCTGTGTAATGTCATAGAACGATGTATTGTGTGTTAGTTCCTATAATATTGTGACTTTGTGGGCTCATGAAATGAAAAGTCCAATTTCACCACTCAAAAATGTTCTTTATTTCCACCTTATTCCAATTACAGTTTAATGTACACAATTACAATTTAATTTACACCATTCAACCTTGCCAGTTCGTCTTTACACGTCCGCTCAACTCAACTACACGTCCGCCCGGCTCACGGTCACTCACTCAACTAACTGTCGCCTCGCTGTATCGATCGCCCCGAAGTCTCTCGATTCTTCCATTATGGAGGGGGAAATCATTCTGGAATCTTTGTGTACCTTCGCACGGTAGGAGGAGGTGCCACCCCTTGCATCCCCCCGCCACCGCCAGTCCGCATTATCGATCGGCAACGCGAGTTCGCCGTCTGCGTGACACTGCTCCCTCCTCAAAGCTGGTCGTCCCGAACAGCACCATCGTAGCGGGCTAGACTATCCTGGTGTACATCCAACATCTTCCCTCGGGGAACCTTCTGGATGCAGTAGACCACGTCGTTAATCCTCTTCACCACCCGATACGGTCCTTGCCATTGCTGCTGGAGCTTCGGGCAGCGTCCCTTGGTCCGGGTAGGACGGTAGAACCAGACCAGGTCACCTTGCTGAAGCCCTTGGCTGTTGGCTTGCCTGTCATATCTCGTCTTCATGCGGTCGCTCGCCTTCTGGATGTTCTGGCGAGCCATCTCGTGCATGTCCTGGAGATGGTCCACCAGGTTCTCCACATACTCGGTCACCGGGTGCTTCGCCTCCTGAGGGCTTCCAAAAGCCAGGTCACAAGGGAGGCGTAACTCTCGGCCGAACATTAAGCTGGCTGGCGTCATCCCAGTTGTGTCGTGTGTAGACGAGCGGTAGGCCAGCAAGAACAGTGGCACCTTGACGACCCTGACTCACTGATGGCTGGCCACGACCTTCCTCAGGTGTTCCTCTAATGTCTTGATGTACCTTACGACCATGCCATCCGACTGGGGATGTAGAGGCGTAATGCGAGTCTTGTTCACCCCAAGCCTTTGTAGTGCCTCCTTCATTAGGTTGGACTCAAAGTTGGTACCCTGGTCACTGTGTAGCTCTAATGGCACCCCAAATCGACAGAACACTTGCTCCACGAGGCAGTCTGTGATTGTCTTTGCCTCTTGCTTTGGGATGGCATACACCTCCGGCCACTTGGTGAAGTAGTCCACGACCACCATTAGGTACTTGTTGCCTAGGTCGGAAACTGGGAACGGTCCAGCAACGTCAACGGCGATGCGTTCGAATGGCGCTCCGACGTTTTACTGCTGCATGCGACCCCGGCTCCTAGTCTGGGGGTCACGACTCGCTGCGCACACGCGACACTGACGTTACCATCTCTCAGCGTCTGCTCGGAGCCTCAGCCAGTAGTAACGCTGCCGTAGTTTGTCAATCATTTGGTACGCTCCCAGGTGTCCTCCTGAAGTAACGGCGTGCACTTCCTCCAAGACTTCCGGTACCTTAATCCGGGGAAGTACCAACTGTTCTCTCTGCGTCTTCCCATCGGGTGACTCCCATACCTGGAACAGCACGCCCTCTCTGGTCTTCAACGAGTCCCATTGGGCCCAGTACGACTTGTAGGTGGCGCTCCTCGGTGCGATGTCCTCCCAGGTTGGTCTCGTCCCTGCCTCCACTTCCCTCAAGAGTGGCCCCAAGTCTGCGTCCGCCAGCTGCTCCCTCCTCAGGCCTGCGATATCCCAGCCATCCGCAGGCACTGCCGTGACTACTCGGACTGCTGCTCTTCCCTCTACGATGTTCCGAGGTGAAGTTGTACTCCTGCAGCCTCTGGACCCAACGTGCTGTCTGGCCTTCCAGGTTCTTAAAGCTCAATAGCCAGGTTAGGGCGGAATGGTCAGTTCTCAGGTGGAATGGCTGACCGTACAGGTACTTGTGGAAGTGCTCCAAGGTCTTTACTACCGCCAATAATTCTCGTCGGGTGACGCAGTAGTTGTTCTCTGCCTTGGATAGCGTCTTGCTGTAGTAGGCTATCACCCGCTCATGGCCGTCCTGGATCTGCGACAGGACACCTCCAGTGCAATGGTCGCTAGCGTCGGTGTCCACAATGAAGGCGCCACCCAGTTGTGGGAAACCCAAAATTGGAGCACTGCACAGGCTTTCCTTCAGGTGCTGGAAAGCGTCTTCGGCGTCCTTCGCCCAAACATAAGGTCGGTGTTCCTCTGTCAGGCGGGTGAGGGGTTTGGCGATGTTGGAGAACCGCTTTATGAAGCGGCGGTAATAACTGCACAGCCCCAGGAAACTGCGCAGCTCTTTCTTATCCCTTGGGCGAGGTCAATCTCTCACGGCCTTTGTCTTCTCCGGCCACTCCGGTTGCTGAGACTATGTGGCCAAAGTAGTTAACTTCCATGCGGAAGAGCTGGCATTTCTTCACGGTCAGCTTCAAGTTGGTCGCCTGTAGTCTCTGTAGCACCTTACTCAGATTCTCAAGGTGATCTTCAAAAGTCTTCCCGACGATGATGATGCCGTCCAGGTATAGCAGGCAGGCATCGTAAGTCAGCCCTCTCATCACTGACTCCATGAGGCGCTGGAAGGTAGCTGGTGCGTTGCAGAGGCCAAAGGGCATAACCGTGAACTGCCAGAGCCCTTGGCCCGTCGAGAATGCGGTCTTCTCCTTGTCTCTCGGGTCTAGAGCTACCTACCAGTAGCCCGACTTCAGGTCCAGGGTCGAGAACCACTGTGCACCAGCTAGCGTGTCCAGGGTGTCGTCAATCCGGGGTAAGGGAAAACAGTCCTTCCGGGTGACAGCGCTCAGCTTTCTGTAGTCTACGCAGAAGCGCAGCTCGCCGTTCTTCTTCGTCACCAAGACTACAGTGGAACACCAAGGGCTGTCAGACTCTTCAATCACTCCCCTGGATCTCATGTCCTCCAGCATGTCTCGTACCGCCTCTTGCTTCGCCAGCGGAACGCGGCTATGTGGTTGCCGAATAGGCCGGGCGTCTCCGGTGTCGATGCGGTGAAGCACTTTGTCCGTGCGGCCGTAGTCACTATCGCCTTGGCTGAAGACGCGCCCGTATCGCCTCAGTAGTTGTCGAACTTTCTCCAGCTGTTCTGCGGTCAGGTGCCGGGGCCCCAGGTGTTGCTTCAGCACCGGCTCCTGTGTCCTGTCAATTGCTGTTACGCTCACCACGGGCTCGCACGTTCCCAACTCCGTCCCGGCCTGGACGTCGTGATCAGTGTCCGTTGGATTTAGCAGTCTTACTGGCACCTCCTCTCAGCACGGCAGCAATGCCCTGGCTACACACAGTCCGTGTACAGGCGTCTTCTAGTCCAGAATCATGTTCCTGGTTCTCTGGCCCTCCAGTCACGCCGTCACCACCACCTCGCTTCTCGCGGGGACTACCACGTCTTCGTCCAAGACGACCCTGCAAATTCCAAGGCGCTCTTCGGGTTGACGGAGTATAACCTCTTCTCCGTTAAGCCGCAGGACCTTCTTGCCGACGTCGACCGTCGCCTCATGGCTCCTGAGGGCATCCAGTCCCAGGATGACCTCCTCAGTCACCTTCGCGACGAACACCCACAGACGCACGGCACTCCGTCCCAAGTTCAGCTCCAGTAGGGCCTCCTTCTCCACAGGCAAGGTGTCGCCCGATGCCGTGACAAGCTGGTATGGTCGGCTCGGCTTCTTTGTCGGCAAACCCTTCGCCACGTCAGGTCTGTAGATGGTCACGGCCGCCCCGGTGTCCACCAGCACGCGGCACGGCTTCCCTCTTACGCAACCGTCCGCGATGAAGCTGTCATCCATGCGCCGGCTGACGGCGCGCAGTGTCACTCGAGGGGATGGTGGTGATGGCGCCGACGTGCCCCTCTCCACGACGGCCCTTACTCGTTTTCCGGCTGCTCTTCCTGGTGTGGGTAGTCTCTTTGCAGGTGTCCGGGCTGTCCACACCCCCAACACAGGCCATTAGGTGTTCGCCGGCGTCCCTCAGCTGCTCTTCTGTCTCCGGCGTAGCGGACACTCCTCGTTCTCGACGTCCTTAATGCCGCTGTCAGCGCCTCGTCGATGGTTTTATAGTCGCCGAGCATTAGGCGCTGACGAATCTCCGTGTCCCGTACCCCGTCGACCAAATTGTAGGCGGCTTCCCGGTATTCGAACTCCAGTGGCAGGTCAACTAAGGCCTTGCTAGCCAGCTGCTCGATCGCTATGGCGAACTCCAGCAGCGTCTCCCCCGGCTGCTGCGACCTTGCCTTTAGCTGGCTTCGGTATGCTGCGGCTAAGCGGTGGTTCCCGAAGCGATTCTCCAGGGCCTCCCAGATGTCCTTGGGCGCCGTCGTCGTCTGCACGGCGTTTAGGACTTCCGCGGCCCGTCCCTGGAGGCTGGCTATTAACTGTGTGGCCTCCTCCTCCGGTGACCATCTATTGTGCTTGGCCACTGTGTCGAACTGGCGGCGGAAGACCTCGAATGTTGACGCGCCGTCATATTTGGGAGGTTTGACGCGCGCAGATGTTGTGTCGCGTCCCAGCGCGTCGGCCTTCAAATCCTTCAGCTTCCTGCCGACGACGTCCTCCACCATGGCGTTCAGGGACTTGACGCTGCTGTCGGCCTTTCCCTCCAGGTTATTTACACGGTTCGCAAGGTCTTCGACGTCTTCCACCACGGCGTTTAGGGTCTTGGCGTTATTGTCGGCCTTTTCCTCTAAATCATAAAGGCGGTCGTCTACTTGACCCATCCGCTTGCCCAGATTCGTTACGTCATCCCTCACGCCGGCCAACGGTTCCTCAAATTTGGCGGCGAGAGCCTCGTTCGCCACCTTCACTTCCGTGGTCAGACTGTCGTTCGCTGCTCTCATTTCTGTGGTTAATTCGGCCTTCATTTCTTCCATCTTCTCGGTGATGTCGTTAGCGGTCTTCATTTGTTTCAGCTCGGCTAAAATCTTTTCTAATGCTGCCTCCATTGTGTTATGTCGCACTCCTGACACCAGTTGTGGCTTTGTGGGCTCGTGAAATCAAAAGTCCAATTTCACCACCACTCAAAAATGTTCTTTATTTCCACCTTATTCCAATTACAGTTTAATGTACACAATTACAATTTAATTTACACCATTCAACCTTGCCAGTTCGTCTTTACACGTCCCCCCCGGCTCACGGTCACTCACTCAACTGTCGCCTCGCTTGTATCGATCGCCCCGAAGTCTCTCGATTCTTCCATTATGGAGGGGGAAATCATTCTGGAACCTTCGTGTACTTTCGCACGGGAGGAGGTGCCACCCCTTGGGTCCCCCCCGCCACCGCCAGTCCGCATTATGGATCGGCAACGCGAGTTTGCCGTCTGCGTGACAATATAATGAAATATTAAGTGAAATAAAGTAAAGGGTCTATTAAAGATGTTCTTAAATAAATAGCATAAGGTAAACTAGGTGTAAAATGATAGTAATCAGTGCCACCCAATCTGATCCTCGATCAATCGAGATAAAGCTCTAACATAAATTTATACCTATTACTAAGAGGTAATTGGAGACTATATTTTCGTCCCAGCATAAGGAAATATTTCGCGGCATCAGTTCGGAAGACTTAATTAAAAAATTACAGAGAAACAACTACCATCCCTGCAACCAGTGCTTCAACTGAAAGTGACTTTCTGGTCGTAACGTACTTGGAGAGCAAGTTGACCTATGAGCTCTTGCTTGTGCTTCAATTAAGAAACCAGTGTTGAGTGTACTCGAAAGCCAATACACGTGGCACAAGGATGTCATCCAACGAATTGCGAAGAAGGTTCGTTGAGTAAACTTGTTTTACAAGTGACAGCTCTCCAACACCCGGCGAATAAAAGATGGTAAATAAGAGTGCTAGAGCATTATAAGGTACAAGTGGGATATTTCAGTACAGCAAGTGTTTGCGCCATTATCGTCATTTGTTCCTGTGGGCGCATGAATATTTCACTTGACGCCGGTTATGCGGCCAGCTGGTCATGTGACTCGCCAGCGCGCATGAAAATATTCTTCTTCCGTGTTCGTTGCAGACATGTTGCAGGCATGTTGGAGACATGTAGAGATATGTGATGTGCTTGGTTGTGTGGCTGCGTGCAATGTTCGTGTCGTGCTTAATTTAATTCGGAGGACCACCTGATTTTGTGGACTGTACTCGATTGAGCTGTATTCATATCACTAGATAAATTTATTGCACACGCTACATTTCTTATGTGAATAATCATGAAAAAGACAACAATACATTCAATATTGAGATAAACTAAAACCGTTTTACATTGGAACAAACATTGCACGCAGCCACACAACCAAGCACATCACATATCTCTACATGTCTCCAACATGCCTGCAACATGTCTTCAACTAACACGGAAGAAGAATATTTTCATGCGCGCTGGCGAGTCACATGACCAGCTGGCCGCATAACCGGCGCCAAGTGAAATATCCATGCGCCCACAGGAACAAATTACGATAATGGCGCAAACAGCAAGGCCGTATTCCAAACAAAAATAGTGGGGGGACACAAAAAATTTTCCAGATGCTAGAGAACCGATCAGAATTCTTCACTTGTAGATTCGCGTTCCTGCTTTGGTTGTCCTCAGCATGCGTACGACATTTTATCCATTCTTCTATGTAATCCTCTTTGTTCCACATACCTACTAGAATTCTGTTAATAGTCATAAATATTATTAGAATAAGTTTGAATGTAAATATATATTTCGTGTTTTGGCGGTATTCTGAATGTTGAATTAAGAAAGGTAATGAATTAAAAATGTATAAATAATATTATTGGTAAGGGGACTGCGCCCCCTCCGAAAAAAGTGGGGAGAAGGCGTACATCTGCGTTCCCCCTCCACTACGAACCTGCAGTACAGTCTAGATACGATGCCAATTCTCCAAGCTTCAAAATTGCCTCGTCCGATATGACTTCACGTTGGAGGACGTAAATTACAACAAAATAATTCAAAATTTCCTGATTTAGAAGTCTCGTGTCTGAAACTCGTCATGGTGGTGTAGAGGTGACGTTGCGCCGTTTCCTAGTGGTGATGTTCTGGGTGGATCGTGGGGGTTGTATGAAATGTGTGTGTAGTTATGTGTGGCGGGGTTCCTGGTGATGATGGATGGATGGATGGACGGACGATAAAATTCCACATCTTTCCTTAAGCTTAAGAACGGAGGTACAGCGAAAATGAGTTACAGGTAAAACGTATGCGTTTATAATACTGAGAAAGAATAAACATACAAGTGAAGATGATGGTGCATGGCGACAAGGGAGAAACTGTATGAAATAAAAAACAAGACATTCTAGTGACCGGAGTTCCTCCCAACCAGAATCACCCCTGCGATAGCAGAAAAATCGCTATGTTAGGGGATAGTTAGAAAATAAGGTTAAAAAGAAATATATGACACACAAAGGGCATAAGTTAATGAAAGGAGATAGATAAGTATACCATGAATGTAGATGTAAGTTAGACATAACGAGATAGAGACGTAAAGTATATCAGATATAACATTGTCGGAGTTATGTTCCCCAACATTAGAACGAGGTGCGTTCAAGTTACATTTATTTTTTTCAGGACGGGCCAGATAAGAACTTTTTTTAAACAAAACATACATGGACTCTTTCTGAATGAGTGGCAGAGATGGCAGCACTGTACAGTGCATAGAACTCTAGTAGCAGCTACGAGAGTTGGGACTGTTTTTATACGTAAAATGGCGAAATTTGCACTGCAAAAACAGCGTGTAATCATTCGTTTACTCCATTTTCGTGGTTTGACACCTATTGAAATTCATCGCCAGTTGAGTGAGGCATGTGGTGATGGTACCATGGATGTGTCTAATGTACGTTCCTGGGTGCGACAGTTCAATGAATACAGAACATCGTGCGACAACAAACCAAGGCAGTTGACTGAGGCATGTGGTGATGGTACCATGGATGTATCTAATGTGTGTTCCAGGGTGTGACAGTTCAATGAATACAGAACATCGTGTGACAACAAACCTAGACAGTTGAGTGAGGCATGTGGTGATGGTACCATGGATGTGTCTAATGTGTGTTCCAGGGTGCGACAGTTCAATGAATACAGAACATCGTGCGACAACAAACCTAGACAGTTGAGTGAGGCATGTCGTGCTGGTACCATGGATGTGTCTAATGTGGGTTCCTGGGTACGACATTTCAATGACGGCACATCGTGTGACAACAAACCAAGACAGTTGAGTGAGGCATGTGGTGATGGTACCATGGATGTTTCTAATGTACGTTCCCGGATGCGACAGTTCAATGAAGGCAGAACATCATGTGACAACAAACCAAGACAGTTGAGCGAGGCATCTGGTGATGGTACCATGGATGTGCCTAATGTGTGTTCCTGGGTGTGACAATTCAATGAATACAGATCTTCGTGTGACAACAAACCAAGACAGTTGAGTAAGACATGTGGTGATGGTACCATGGATGTGTCTAATGTACGTTCTTGGGTACGACAATTCAATGAAGACAGAACATCGTGTGACAGCAAACCAAGAAAGTTGAGTGAGGCATGTGGTGATGGTACCATGGATGTGCCTAATGTGTGTTTCTGGGTGTGACAGTTCAATGAAGAGAGAACATCGTGTGACAGCAAACCAAGAAAGTTGAGTGAAGCATGTGGTGATGGTACCATGGATGTGCCTAATGTGTGTTCCTGGGTGTGACAGTTCAATGAAGACAGGACGTCGTGTGACAACAAACCAAGACAGTTGAGTGAGGCATGTCATGCTGCTACCATGGATGTGACTAATGTGTGTTCCTGGGTGCGACAGTTCAATGACGGCAGAACATCGTGTGACAACAAACCAAGAGAGTTGAGTGACGCACGTGGTGATGGTACCATGGATGTGTCTAATGTACGTTCCCGGATGCGACAGTTCAATGAAGACAGAACATCATGTGACAACAAACCAAGACAGTTTAGTGAGGCATGTGGTGATGGTACCATGGATGTGTCTAATATGTATTCCTGGGTGCGACAGTTCAATGAAGACAGAACATCGTGTGACAACAAACCAAGACAGTTGAGTGAGACATGTGATGATGGTACCATGGATATGTCTAATGTGTGTTCCTGGGTACGACAGTTCAATGAAGGCAGAAGATCATGTGACAACAAACCAATTCAGTTGCAGACATCGCCTCCAAAATTAGCATTTCCGTGGGATCTGTGCACACAATCCTGCATGAAGATCTGAAGGTACGAAAAGTGTCTTTCAGGTGGGTGCCAAGAATGCTGACGGATGATCACAACTCTGCGCGCGTGGAAAATTGTCAGGCGATGTTGACGCTTGATGACGGCATGAATGGATTTCTTTTAAACGCTGGTAACAACGGATGACACGTGGATGCCCCTTTTCAACTCTCAAACGAAGCGCTAGACAGCTCAATGGAAGCACACAGACTCACCACGGGTGAACGCCAGTGTGACAAAATGATGGTGGCCATCTTCTGGGACAGCAGTGGTGTAATCCTTACTCATTGCTCACTATGGTGACAACTGCATCCTACCAAAATGTTTTGAAGAATAAACGCCTCCAAGCCTTGCGTGAAAGATGCGCAGCAAAGGCTGGACGTGTGCTTTTTCATCAAGACAACGCACCAGCGCATTGGCGAACGTGACGCAGGAGTTTCTTCGTGACAACTTTGAAGTGATTGCTCATGCTCCCGGCTCCTAGCGACTTTTGGCTGTTTCTCACGATGAAAGACACTCTCCGTGGTCGCAGATTCACTAGTCGTGACGCTATTGTCTTAGCGACTTTCCAGTGATCAAAACACACTCCTAAAGAAGCGTTCACAGCGGCCATGGAATCATGACGTCGACGTTGTGAAAAATGTGTACGGCTAGAGGGAGATTACGTTGAGAAGTGACACTAGCTTCACATCTTTCTTGTGATTACTTTGTAAGGAAAAAAAGAAATAGATGTTATAACTTGAAGGCACCTAATATACGAGATGAGTACATTAAAACGTGTGTGAACGTCCTCGGGATAATACTGTAGCGTAGTAATTCTATTCTTCCTATAGAAATTACGATGTTTACAGAAATCCTAAAATGCTTCGACTGATACCCAAAGCACTGACCAAACAAGTTAAAACGTACATCTGTGAAACACATGGGATGGCAACGTATGGTGACTTTGTGGGTTTGAAGAATTAGAAATCCAAGTTGCACAAACTCAAAATGTTCTTTATTTCCTCCGAATTTCACCTGGTACACTTGCCGATTACAAAGAATTACGTACCACTCAAAATTACAATTCACCAGTTGCAGGTCCACTCGGCACCTCGCCGTAAGCTCTGACTCAAAAGTCTAAAACTGACTGACTGGACACACCGTGCTCCTATTTATACATGGCGAACCGGTTCTAGAGAATTCTCCACAATGGATGAGTCATATGAGAGAGCTCACGATCTTTCCAGGAGGTGGAGAGGGGAAGGCCACTTGAGCTCTGGCTATTTCCCTCCACACCCCGTCTCTACTCGGCATTTCATTAGCGCTACGCATTAGCGTAGGCGTGGCCTAGCACCATTCATCTTCCTCACTCCCACAGCAAGAGCCATTCGGTCACACGAGTAGGCGTGGTCTCGATGTCATATATCCCCTTCTATTGGCCAGCTGATCGTAAGTACCACGATTGGGTAACAAAACGTATTCAAGAAAGGGAATAAAAAGTCCCATCATATACAAAACCCTCCAATGCGTGAATACTTCTAGACTGTAAATAAGAAGATAAAACACTCATCCATGAAAATATACACCATTATATGCTTGAGAGAATGTTTAAGGGAATGACAACACTTCCATAAGGCACTCGTGTCTGTTACAGAAAAGGAAGTCTTTGAAATGACCTCCAGACGTGACGAAAACATTCCAGAAACCCACGGGGGTATCCAAAACCCGAATGATGAGTGTGGTACGATAAGCATTAGAGGATTCGAAGGGCGCTTGTGAGAACGAAAACTATACTATACATATAAATTAAACTACTAAATAAGTTATAAAATTGAAAAAGAAGTCTAATGAGTTAAAGTCTTAAACAAATGATTAGGGGAATAAACGGATCATCTAATGTGTTACTAAATCTTTGTAAAATTGAAAGAAAAAGAAAATACCAAATGAATGTAGCAATGGGACAGTTACTTAAAATGAAAAAAAAAAAAAAAAAAACCGGCGCACACAAAGGGACAGATAGTGCACCGCGGAGATAAAAAGCTTGCCGAAACAGATAACTGGAAAGTTTGTCTTTCGTCTGGTGCAGACTTGATGGTTAGAGAACATTCCACTAATTCCACGTGTGCAAAAGTGACGAGAGATTGTGTTGGTTTATGTTACGTCAGCTTGCTCCGAAGGGGTGTACAAACTGTGTCTTGCTACGGAAATTTTGTATTTTGGAAACTTGGACGTTTAGTTCTACGAACCCACAGTCACAGTAATAACGGTTATAGCGCGAAGACAACCATCTGAAACATCGAAAGACGGGTGCTGGAGTTGTATATTTTAGTTTTTGCTTAATTTTTGAAAAGTGTAGAAACAATGATGATTCCTGTGTTCGACTTTATATGTTTCAGAACTCAAAATGATGGAGTTAAATCATCAAAGCATATCATTTTCATATTAATTCCAGTAATGTGTTTGATGTATGTTTTTACAGTTCCAGATAGTTCAAGTTACAATTTAAATATTAATTTTGGATATGTGAATGCTGTATTGAAAATGAACGTATTAATTTTCCTAAAATTGTTATGTTTGAAATATACAGTTTATTTCAGATAAAAGCAAAGTTTTAATGTTCCAATTTTTATACTAATTTTAGTAACGTGATTGAATGAAAGTCTTTTTTAATTAAAGTGTTAATGTTACAAACCAAAAAGTCAGTACATTGAAACATATTCGTTTGGATTTTCAGGACAGGCGACTTCCAGCACCCATTCTGAGAGATGGACAAACCTGTGCTAAGTGTGCACCAACGGTGAGTCGCTGCATTGTGTTATCACTAGAAGTAGGACTTCTACTGTGTGTTTTAAATGGGAAGAGTTCTGGCTTGTAGCGAATCAGATGCATTAGAGCCTTCAGCGTTGCCATCTCGTTACCCCAACTCTTTCATATTTCCCTCCCTCTCTCTCTCTCTCTCTCTCTCTCTCTCTCTCTCTCTCTCTCTCTCTCTCTCTCTCTCTCTCTCTCTCTCTCTCTTGCACACTTGCGAGTGTTTTTGGCGCCATACGTAAGGGAACGCAAACTGCATTTTCCAAAGTTTATAATAATGCAGTTGTTCAAATCACAATTGCAACATGGATATTCATATATTATGCAAATAGTTTACATATTTAGTTTAAAAAATTATTATAGTTTATGAATTGCCTATTTTTCTAATCCAACGAAACTGCCAGCGGCGCATCCATATACAGATGTATTATTTTATCTTGACAGGAATCCTCCTCAGTAGGGATGGATAGCAACTGTGGTGGGGATAGTGCACCTATCGCCACAATGCGTCACATGCATAAGATTAAGAGAGGGGAGGGCAGTGCATAAGGTATCTAAAAACAAATTTCATTCTCAAAGCCAGTTTTGCAGCTCTTATAAAATAAGATGTAATTCTTACTATGGTAGTAATCTCCACGCTTTTGTTGGATCCTAAATAGTACATAGGCATTTGGAACAAAACCCTGTTCTCCACCAGCAGGCATGATAAACAACTGTCGGCCTTTCAATATCGCTGCAGAGTCCCTGTAACGTATTTCACTCCAGGCATATGGTCTAGTATGTGCTGTATTTATATAAGTTTCATCCATATAAACTATATAAACTTCACTTTGATATCTCCGAATATTTTGTAAATACTTAAAAGCCTTTTTGCACGTATAGTGCAATGTTCGATTAAAATTTGTCTGACACGCCTAGTGGTTTTTTTTTTTTTTTTTCAAATAATCCTAGCTTCAAAAGAGCTCTTCTTAATGTTTAGACACTGCCTTGGAAGTCAGTAGAATTTTTAGCTTCATAAGCACTTTCTTCAAAGTTGGTCTTTGTTTTTCTGTGCTTTAAAAATTATTCATAGTTTGCCTAACTACTTCTGAATTAAAACATCCAATTTAGATTTTGTGCATGTTCTTAATCTTTGTTTACTGGGCATAGAGAAGGACATTGTTGCACTAGCACCAATGGTTTTTCTTTCCTTAATAACTCTCCTAAACTGCTTTCAGACACAACTGTTGCCTCAGATACCCTTCCCCAGATTTTTATAGCTGACCCAGACCATTGTTCCTTTTTTATAAATCTATGGATACTGGTTATTACCTCTCGTGTTTTTAAATGTAGCACTTTATTTACTAATGTGCTGCTAGGAGGCGTCATTTATAAATGCTGTCTTGGAACCAGGAGACAAGCACATTTTAAAACAAGCTGCAGTGTTACCGAGTAGCTCTGCACGTGTTTAGTTGCTCGCAACTGGTACGCAACTGACCTGCCCTCCCCTCCAGTTGCAAGCGTTCTGAGATGGACTCGTCCAGATACCAATGCGCATCGCTCTGCACTTTTCAAGATAAAAAAGTACATCTGTAGCTATGAATGTCACTTAGTCATTGTCACTGTCACTCTCTACATCGTCTGAGTGTTGCAAGTTTATGATGATAGGCTCCAAAATCTTGTCACGTACTATGTCTTTCCAAAAGTCTTCTTGTAGTTTATCTGATGTCTCATGCAGTTTTCCAAGTCTTGTGCAACCTTGTCAATTTCTTGGTGGATAAGTCGTTCAGTGTCAGTTTTAAAGTATTATTTCTGTTTGCAACATAATATGAGCCGACATTAACTCAATTGGATTGTTCTGGCAGTGGTAAGGGAGAAGGTGGTTTATAATACCTTGTATCTCATTTCAATTGCAAGTTGATCCAGCTGATACACTTTCCCTGGTTTTTAAACGGAAGAACTACTGAATAATACTGCTTTGAACTCTCTAGAGTAAATAGAGATTATGTACGATTCATAAACAAACATGTAGTGTGACAAGTCACGTTCTGCTGATGCACCATTCTACAAGCCAGCAGGAAGTGTATTGTTTGTTCTTGCTTGAATTTAACAAACACCTTGGCTTATTCAAAGTAATTCTTTTATCATGTCATGTCAAATATTTACATTTCAACCAATAATAGTGCTTATGTCATGATGCATTGTTATATTATAGTGATTTATTTGTCTTAGGGAGACTATCTGTGCTATAAATATGGTTTTTTGTGGCCATGTTAGATACATTACTCTCTATCTTCCTCATGGATCAATTTTTGCAAAATCCAATTTTTGTCATAATGCAAATAGCATTTCTTAGAGATTGATTAGGTTGGCACTCGTCAATAACTAAGGAGAAATCTAATACAACACCACATGACCCCAATTGGTTGCTCACCTAGTATCACTCAAAGACAAACATCATCCCATTTGAAACATAATAGGACCTGGCTTGTTGTGAGGATAGGAAGAGGGGCGTGGTTTAACTCAAGTAGTAAACAAGGTCGGCTCCCTTAGGGGTATACAAATGTGCTAACAAACTGTTTTAATAAAACAATATGTAAATTATGTCACCGTTTTCAGAATCATTTCAGTAGAAGTATAACAAAACACATTTTGAATAATAAAGTAAAATAAATTGGTGTTCCAATACAAAATAAATAACTACTCTTCAAATGTTCAACTTATTACAGTGTATAACAACATACATTTGATCACATTACCTTGTAAGCACTGTTTTCTTATCCATTTGAAAATTATTTTTAATGCTTGCCATTTTAAAATAGCCTGAGCTTTTCTCAACTACGGCTTTCATTTTGTTTTTTATTTTATTCATGACAGGTCCAGCAGCTGCTGAGTCTGTTGAGCTAGTCCTATGAGCCCTATGGCATGAGGCATTTTATTACCTCTCTTTCTTAGCTGAACAATGGTTTTGGACAGGTCTGAAAAACTGTTTCTGATGAACAGCAAATCTTTGTGTAATTTGCTTGAAATGAGAGACTGAGCAGCTCGTTATCTAATACACTAAGAATGTCAGCAACTATGTTGTAATGATCCGCATTTAGACAGGTGTCCCAGCGAGTTGTAACCGGCTGAGGAGATAAAGGGATGTTAGGTGCCATTTCTTTAAATTTGCTTGGAGTTTTCAAAAGTATCTTTTTTTTTTATGTTTGCAATAAAACTACATCACTGTAACTTCTGCAAATTTCCTCAGCTACAGGATGGAGCCCATACGCCAGACAGGTCAAATGTAGCATGTCAGAATACATGTTCAGAAGCTCCTTGCCTGCTTCTATCATATAACTTGCAGCGTTGGCGATGAAAAGGAGTACATCATCTACATTCCTTCTGAATACAACAGCATTATAACCCCACATTTCAGTTCATCACTAAATCAACAGATGGCAGCAACAACCCCAGAATTACCCACACCGCTGGATCTAGCGTCAGTCGCACAAGAGCCGTAGATGCAAACGAAGATTTGCGAAACATGTCCTCAAAATAGGTACGAAAGTGAAGCAGATGTGTAAGAAATACGACTCATCTAAAATTTAATAAGCATTATACTTGTTTTTAATATATCTGCAATTGTTACATGGTTCATTTTTGCATTAATTTCTGATGTTAATAAAAATGTTTCTCCTGGTTTGTCTGGCAATAGCGTTCCCACATTGACATTTTTAAGACGCCTGCCAACAAATTCTGCGGTTTCATCAATAGAAATCCACATTTTATTTTTTTCCATTCTTTTTTGTATTTGTGATATGATGTCCTAACAGTGTGGTAATTCTCGTTTAAGTAAAGTTGTTTGAGGAGGATCTCGTTTAGTACACTTTTGTATGAAGTGCTTCAAATGTTTATTTTCTACTGTGTATATTTGCACACACCATCATCTTACCCAAGTCCTGAAAGAATTTGGTCTGAGGCTGTTGAAACAGGATTATTGGTGATGAATGCGATGGAGTCGGAGTCTATGGTGATCGTCCCACAGTGCAGCTGGGATTGCTTATTGAATTCAACTCTCCGGGAAGAAGATGATGAAACCATGGGTTGCTAATTTCTACTTGGACCAATCTGGCACTAAGTTGTATCGATGTGCTGCTTCAGTTGTTACACGAGAACCCTTTTCTCAGGTTAAGCAGTGTTAGTATTGTGACCTTGTGGGTTCGTGAAATGAAAAGTCCAATTGCACCACTCAAAAATGTTCTTTATTTCCACCGACTTACAGTTGAACACCTGCCAATTACACAGAATTATGTAATGCACACAATTACGATTCACCAGTTCGTCCGTTAAAGTTCCACTTGCACTCGCAATTATGTAAAATCCTCCGACGCACGTACGCAGTCTTCTCGTCCGTTCACTAGCTCGTCAAGCACTGACTGCTTCCTCCAGCCCGACCGTGTTGCTTATATAGGGTCAGCTGGCTAATCTGGAAGTTTCTGGGTTAGATGAAACATGCCGTAAGTTCGAGAACTCAGGTGGAACAGAAAGAGATGGCGCAGTGATGTTTTTTTCAGCCACACCTCGTTACCGCTATAAGGCAAACGAGGGGGGCATGGCGAACGCCGACCATCTCCTGCTGCTGCTGCCGGTTCTATAGAGAGTTCCGACGTTCGGCTGACACTGCTCCCCCCTCAAAGCTGGTCGTTCCGAATAGCACCATCGTAGCGTGCCAGGCGATCCAGGTGTACCACCAACATCTTCCCTCGGGAAACCTTCTGGATGCGGTAGACCACGTCGTTAATCCTCTTCGCCACCCGGTACGGTCCTTGCCATGGCTGCTGGAGCTTCGGGCAGCGTCCCTTGGTCCGGGTAGGACGGTACAACCAGACCAGGTCACCTTGCTGGAACCCTTGGCTGTTGGCTTGCCTGTCATACCTGATCTACATGCGGTCGCTCACCTTCTGGATGTTCTGGCGAGCCATCTCGTGCATGTCGTGGAGATGGCCCACCAAGTTCTCCACATACTCGGTCGCTGGCTGTTTCGCTTCCGGAGGGCTTCCAAAAGCCAGGTCACAAGAGAGGCGTAACTCTCGGCCGAACATTAAGCTGGCTGGCGTCATCCCAGTTGTGTCGTGTGTAGACGAGCGGTAGGCCAGCAAGAACAGTGGCACCTTGACGTCCCAGTCTCGCTCATGGCTGGCCACGACCTTCCTCAGGTGTTCCTCTAAGGTCTTGATGTATCTTTCGACCACGCCATCCGACTGTGGATGTAGAGGCGTCGTGCGGGTCTTGTTCACCCCAAGCTTTGTAGTGCCTCCTTCATTAGGTTGGACTCAAAGTTGGTACCCTGGTCACTGTGTATCTCTAACGGCAACCCAAATCGACAGAACACTTGCTCCACGAGGCAGTCTGTGACTGTCTTTGCCTCTTGGTTTGGGATGGCATACACCTCCGGCCACTTAGTGAAGTAGTCCACGACCACCATTAGGTGGTTGCCTCGGTCGGAAACTGGGAACGGACCAGCAATGTCAACGGCGATCCGTTCGAATGGCGCTCCGACGTTGTACTGCTGCATGCGACCCCGGCTCCTAGTCTGGGGACCACGACTCGCCGCGCACACGTGACACTGACGGCACCATCTCTCAGCATCTGCTCGGAGTCTCAGCCAGTAGTAGTGCTGCCGTAGTTTGTCAATCGTTCGGTTCGCTCCCAGGTGTCCTCCCAAAGTATCGGCGAGCACTTCCTCCAAGACTTCCGGGATCTTACTCCTGAGAAGTACCAACTGTTCTCTCTGCGTCTTCCCATCAGGTGATTCCCATTCCCGGAACAGCACGCCCTATCTGGTGTTCAACGAGTCCCATTGGGCCCAGTACGACTTGTAGGTGGCGCTCCCGGGTGCGATGTCCTAACAGGTTGGTCTTGTCCCTGCCTTCACTTCCCTCAAGAGTGGCCCCAAGTCTGCGTCAGCCAGCTGCTCCCTCCTCAGGCCTGCGCTATCCCAGCCGTCCGCAGGCACTGCCACAACTACTCGGAGTGCTGTGGCACGCTCCTTCTCTTCCACTCTTGTGCACTGGCCGCACTCTTCTGGACAGGGTATTCGGGACATGGCGTCTGCGATACCGTGGCTCTTCCCTCTACGATGTTCTGAGGTGAAGTCGTACTCCTGCAGCCTCTGGACCCAACGTGCTGTCTGGCGTTCCAGGTTCTTAAAGCTCAATAGCCAGGTTAGGGCGGAATGGTCAGTCCTCAGGTGGAATGGCTGACCGTACAGGTACTTGTGGAAGTGCTCCAAGGTCTTTACTACCGCCAATAATTCCCGTCGGGTGACGCAGTAGCTCTTCTCTGCCTTGGATAGCGTCTTGCTGTAGTAGGCTATCACCCGCTCATGGCCGTCCTGGATCTGCGATAGGACACCTCATATACAATGGTCGCTGGCGTCGGTGTCTACAATGAAGGCGCCACCCGGTTGTGGGAAACCCAAAATTGGAGCACTGCACAGGGTCTCCTTTAGGTGCTGGAAAGCTTTTTCGGCGTCCTCTGTCCCTGCATAAGGCCGGTGTTCCTCTGTCAGGCGGGTGAAGGATTTTGGGATGTTGGAGAAGCCCTTTATGAAGCGGCGGTAATAACTGCACAGCCCCAGGAAACTGCGCAACTCTTTCTTATCCTTTGGGCGAGGCCAATCTCTCACAGCCTGTGTCTTCTCTGAGTCTGTGGCCACTCCGGTGGCTGCGACTATGTGGCCCAAGTAGTTCACTTCCTTGCGGAGGAGCTCGCACTTCTTCGCGTTCAGCTTCAAGTTGGTCGTCTGCAGCCCCTGTAGCACCTTACTCAGATTCTCGAGATGGTCTTCAAAAGTCGTACCGACGATGATGATGTCGTCCAGGTATAGCAGGCAGGCGTCGCAAGTCAGTCCTCTCATCACTGACTCCATGAGGCGTTGGAAGGTAGCTGGTGCGTTGCAGAGGCCAAAGGGCATAACCGTGAACTGCCTGAGCCCTCGGCCTGTCGAGAATGCTGTCTTCTCCTTGTCTCTTGGGTCCAGAGCTACTTGCCAGTAGCCCGACTTCAGGTCCAGGGTCGAGAACCATTGTGCACTAGCTAGAGTGTCCAGGGTGTCGTCAATCCGGGGTAAGGGAAAACAGTCCTTCCGGGTGACAGCGTTCAGCTTTCTGTAGTCTACGCAGAAGCGCAGCTCGCCATTCTTCTTGGTCACCAAGACTACAGGGGAACACCAAGGGCTGTCAGACTCTTCAATCACTCCCCTGGATCTCATGTCCTCCAGCATGTCTCGAACCGCCTCTTGCTTCGCAAGCGGAACGCGTCTATGTGGTTGCCGAATAGGCCGGGCGTCCCCGGTGTCGATGCGGTGAAGCACTTTGTCCGTGCGGCCGTAGTCACTATCGCCTTGGCTGAAGACGCGCTGATACCGTCTTAGCAGTTCTCGAACCTTCTCCAGCTGTTCTGCGGTCAGGGGGTCGGCCTCCCTCTAGAGTAAGCCTTCTAGCCGGGGGCCCAGGTGTTGCTTCGGCGCCGGCTCCTGTGTCTCGTCGATTGCTGTTACGCTCACCACGGGCTCGCATGGTTCCAACTCCGTCCCGGCCTGGACGTCGTGATCGGCGTGCGCTGGATTTAGCAGTCTCACTGGCACCTCCTCTCGGCACGGCAGCAACGCCCTGGCTACACACAGTCCGTGTACATTCGTCAGCATCATGTTCCTGGTTCTCTGGCCCTCCAGTCGCGCCGTCACCACCACCTCGCTCCTCGCGGGGACAACCACGTCTTCGCTCAAGGCGACCCTGCAAATTCCAAGGCGCTCTTCTGGTTGACGGAGTATAACCTCTTCCCCGTTGAGCCGCAGGACCTTCCCGCCGACGTCGACCGTCGCCTCATGGCTCCTGAGGGCATCCAATCCCAGCGCCTCGTGGATGGTTTTATAATCGCCAAGCATTAGGCGCTGACGAATCTCCGTGTCCCGTACCCCGTCGACAAAGTTGTAGGCGGCTTCCCGGGATACGAACTCCAGGGGCAGGTCAACCAAGGCCTTGCTAGCTAGCTGCTCAATCGCTATGGCTAACTCCTGCAGCGTCTCCCGCGGCTGCTGTGACCTTACCTTTAGTTAGCTGCGGTATGCTGCGGCTAAGCGGTGGTTCCCGAAACGATTCTCGAGGCCCTCCCAGATGTCCTTGGGCACCGCCGTTGTCTGCACCGCGTTTAGGACTTCCGCGGCCCGTCCCTGGAGGCTGGCTATTAGCTGTGTGACCTCCTCCTCCGGTGACCATCTGTTGTGCTTGGCCACTGTGTCGAACTGGCGGCGGAAGACCTCAAATGTTGACGCGCCGTTATATTTCGGCGGTTTGACGCGCGCAGATGTGTCGCGTCCCGCCGCGTCGGCCTTCAAATCCTTCAGTTTCCTGCCGACGACGTCCTCTACTATGGCGTTCAGGGACTTGACGCTGGTGTCGGCCTTTCCCTCCAGGTCGTCAACGCGGCTCGCCAGGTCCTCGACGCGCTCGTCCACTTTGGCCCATCCGCTTGCCCAGCTCCGTCACGTTATCCCTCACGCCGGCCAACTGTTCTTCAAACTTCACGGCAAGGGCCTCGTTTGCCGCTTTCATCTCCGTGGCCAGGCTGTCGTTCGCTGCCCTCATTTCTGTGGTCAGTTCGGCCATCTTTGCGGTCATTGTCGTGGCCAAGTTGATATTTGCCGCTTCCGTCTTCGCTGTTATTTCCGCGGCCAGGTTGTTATTTGCCGCTTCCGTCTTCGCTGTTATTTCGGCCTTCAGTTCTTGCATCTTTTCGGCGATGTTGTCGTTGGCCGTCTTCATTTCTTCCATTTTCTCTAAAATCTTTGCCAATGCAGCTCCCATTGTCGTATGTTCCACCTCTGACACCAGTTGTGACTTTGTGGGTTCGTGAAATAACAAGACGAGGTTAGAAAACACAAAAACTACACTTTATTTTCCTTGCAATACACCGTTCAACATTACAATTTGCTAGCAACCTCAAAAACTGTTTATTTTTTCCAACTCTACACTACTGTCTACTGTCTCTTCCGGTAACGATCGGCCCCGAAGTTTCCCGAATCTCCACCGGCCATCATTTTTCATCGGCTTCGTGAGTCTACCGCCAGGGTGACATTATAGTTTATTTCATACCACTATCATAATGTAAAACAGTCTCCATGTTATCCGGACCATGAAATAAACAAACTAATCGGTTCTTTGTTCACAACATCTCTAAAAGATATTTTTGTCATAAGGTAAAACATCTTATGGAATAATAATGCTGTGTGTAGACTTAGGATAAAATGGTAGAATTAGAGTGAAAAACCCATATTAATGGTAAGGATTTGAACTATGGATTCACATCCTTGAGCTTCATAACAACATAAAACTTCCCGACTTACATTATTCCCAATACACCAGTTCATCTAGAGCTATTGTAACTCGATGGCAATTTAAAATCTTATGGCTCTCATAGTTAACCTGAATTAGATCAATCAATTAATCAAGGCTTTGCCAATTATGAGTCGTGTCAGGTTTATGAATGTAAAGCTTTTTGTCTTTTTATACTCCATGCCTGATCACCCGCAAAGCTTTTATTGGTAATACTCGCCCTGATAGCTTCAAGTCTTACATTAGATCAATCAATTTTAATTAATTGTTCATGACAAATGCCATGTTGAGGGTAACTTTGTCACGAGAGTGATAAAGTTAATAAAATTGTACACTTGCTACTTTTGGCACAAAATTGATTATCCATTAAATAATCATATTTGAATTTCTAAAATTGATTATAATCCACTGTAAGTTGTCTAACAGGCTAAAAATAGCATACAAATCTCTCTGCACATTGCATTCAATTTTTTTTGCTAGCAAGTACAAAACGGAAAGTTGAAGTTGCATTGTTCATAACAAACAAGTGAATGACAAAATAGGTTTTGGTATGCTTAAGTATTTAGAAGCTTTGTTGTAAGAAGCTGAATAAAATTATTTACATTAGTTACACAAATATATAAATTTTGTGCTATCTGCAGATTAAAATAAATAAATTGATGGTTTCTCAAACTTTTGCGACAGTTTTAATAGCTCACATGTAGTCACATTTCTGAAGTTAATGTAACTCTTCTTTTTGTGGCATCAGCAACAATGTGGTATTTGAATATACAATCAACTGATTAACCAGGCATTTTTGGAGTGTGATTACTCACAGTTTAGCTCTTGGCAGGCCTCTATTTCACATTACATTTACATCAGTCATCTGGTCGTAAATAAAAGAAATATCGCAGTGTAAGAAAAGACATAATTGTTATCCTGTAAACCACATTCCCATCTTATTAATGAGGATTCATCTTATATCAACACATAGCATTTATAGGATATCAAAGCAAAAGTACATGTATAATATTTGTGATATCACAAGTTTCAATTGTTGCACTGCTGCCTTTTTCTTTTGTCGCAGAGATATAAATTTTATTTTTGAAGCTGTTCACAGTCTGAAAACAGAATTACGGTAGCCATTTGTGTATTTGTAGAGACTGTTGTCTGATATTCTCATTTTCTTAAATCTTACACCGGCAATGCCCGACAGGTATTTATAACCCCACAAATAATAAATAAATCTTAGAAGCTTCCCTATTCTGAATTAGTTGCAGTGCACAGCTCTCTCAAACAGTAATCCTTTAAATGTAAAAATGGCGGCGGCTTGTGTTAGTGGCTATAGATCGAAGCTTCGAAATAATGTAAGAAATAACGAAAACAAAGCACAGCGCGAACATAAAAGTGAGTGTTATGAAATCGCTGAAAACAAACAACATTACAGAAATGAAGGTAGTGCCAAAAACTCAAAGGAAGAAGAAAGATATACAGAAAATGCCACGGAGAAACAGATCGCGGCAAAAAGTTTGATAACCTCGAAAGAGAACAAAGAAAGTATCTTATCTCTACAGCTGGTTATAGAACTTTTAACAAAAGATTTAAGGGAAGCAAGAGAAGAAATAGTGCAATTACTTGTGAAAAATACCTGCCTAGAAAAAGAAATATGAGAAAAGGAAGAAAATTAAAAACTGAGAAAAACCGAAGCGTCAATGGAAAACATGGCCAAAAAGTGACGCGAAACAGCACAAACTGGAAATAAAGAACCAATTCCAGCCTTTTGGACTCCTAAATGAAGAAACTGGCGGAGCTGAGGAGGACAGATGGCAAAAATCAACAAAGCTACATGCACCTACAAGGAAGAAGATTAAAGTGCAGCCATTAAGAATTCTAGCAGACAGCCATGGTAAAGGACTCCGTGGGATACTAGCGAACAAGCAAAAGAAATGCAAGTTGAAGGCTTAGTGAAACCAGGTGCACCATTGAGTGAACTGGCAAAAAACTGTGGACAGTTTGATGACCTAACCTTAAAAGACCATTTAGTACTAATGGGCGGTTCAAATTATGTGTCAAACAACGAAGTGCAAAGTGTGTACAGTAATCTTAAACATTGCTTAGCAAAATTGCAACATACTAATGTGTTAATTGTAAATTTACCACATAGACATGATCAAAATAGTAATTCCTATGTCAACACAAAGGTAAGAGAATGTAATGAAAATATAACAAATATCTGTAGAAGATTCCATAATGCTAAGGTAATAGATATAAGCAATTTAGACAGAGATTTGCACACAACACATGGGCTACATTTAAATATAAGGGGGAAAGAATGGGTGGCAAACAAAATAATACAGGCAATAAATGATAAGAAATCCAAGGAATCACTAAAAGTACCAATACCCTTAGTAGAGAAAAATAGGTCAGAACAGGGAAACGTATAAACAGTGCTGGATTTTTAGAAACTCAGCCAGTTGCTAGTACAAGCATACATAGTAAGAACTCAAACCTGCTTAAAATAATTCATCAGAATGTACAGTATCTAAGTAATAAGTTAGACGAAATAGCTCTATTTCTGAAAGAACACAATCCAGAGGTGTTGGCAATCACAGAACATGGGTTAAATGATAACCCAATAGGTCAATGCCAATTTGATGGTTAAAGAAACTTAACTTCATATTGTTGAAAACATTTTAAAGGTGGAGGGCATCCCTACTAGTAAATAAAAATATACAAAATGTTAAACCACTTACATGGTTAAAAGAGAAAAGTATAGAAAAGGTATGTGAACTGGCGGGAATTGAAGTACAAAATTGTCAAGGGAAAATCATAGTGGTTGTATGCTACCGATCTCCATGCAGCAGTACTAAGGAATTTTGCCAAAACTTAACTAAAATACTAGATATAATTGAGGGGGAAAATGTGATATTGTTAGGAGACATAAACATAAATAAAGATGAAAACAATTATGAATATAAACAACTATTAGATGTAGCAAACATGTATAAGATGCTATAATTAATTGATGGAAATTAATCATTTCTCCACACTAGCCGTATATAGTCTAAGATATTTGATGGATAGAGTCAACATGAATAATTGAATGTAAGGGGAAATATACGAGTCAACTGGAGAATTTCATGTCAGGACGGTACGTTGGCCATGGTAGCTCAAAGGTTAAGAGCGACTGGACGGCAACCAGGAGATCCGTGGTTCAAATCTTGGCCATGGCATTCAATTTTTCATGTTGACTCTATCCCTTTATAAGATGTGTTTGACAGTTAATGAACCTACTAGAGTTACCAACAAAACTGCAACAATAATTGATAAGATTGTCACAAACATACTCTCAAGCTAATATAAAATAAGCGTAATACAGAGCCATCTTTCAGATCATTATGCACAGGAAATACAAGTTCACTTTAATATTCAGGTACAAAACGTCTATTATAAACAAATGAGGAATTTAAACAATGACTGTTTTGACGAACTGTGCATATTAGTGCAGGAAGAAAAGTGGGGGGAAGTCTACAATGAAATAAACACAGTTAAAAATGGGACAATTTCTATAAAACATTTAATCATTACTTTAACATAGCATGCCCTAAGTTAGTGAAAAAAAATATGTAGAAATCAACAAAACAAACTGATAGATAAGGAAGTATCTGAAGCAAAACTTAAAATGAAATTATATTATGATATATATATATATATATATATAAGCAGTCGAAACTAGAAACAGATAAAAACAAATACAAAAAGAGTAAAAAAGAATTTAAAGTTATATTAAATCAGGTCAAATCCAAACACATCGAACAAAAACTTGGACTTTCTACTAACAAAACAAAATCAATGTGGGATATCATAAATAAAGACTGTGGATACATAAAATATGAAATGCACAGAAACTTGAGTATAGAGAATGGAAATACCGTAACGGATAACCCTGATGAAGTAAGCAATATAATAAGTAAGCAATAAATTCCTAAAACAGGTCAGCTAATATCAGAAAATAAAAGTAGTTGCACATACAAGTTTAACACAAAATCTATAGCCGACACAATTTATATTGGTGATGTATCACAAGAAGAGGTCTTAAAAACTATAGTTAAGATGAAAAATAAAAATTCAGCCAATGAAATCTCTTCAAAACTTTTAAAAAAATGTGCACCATACTTGCTAGAACCGCTAACTCATTTAATTAATTCAACCTTAAGAGAAGGCATATTCCCAACGTCCCGAAAGAAAACAGTTATAAAGCCCTTACACAAAAAAGGAGATAAAGAAGTAGCCAGTAATTACCATCCAATAGTCCTGGTATCGACACTATCTAAACTGCTAGAGAAAATAATTGCAAATAAAATCATAACCTTTTTAGAAAAATAAAAAATACTAAACAGTGCTCAGTATGGTTTCAGAAAAAATATGTTGACAACTGAAGCTATAGCAGAAATAATAGACTATATAATAGATAATATGGATAAACATGTACACAGCAATTGCATTTTCTTAGACTTAACTAAAGCTTTTGACTGCGTAGATCACAAATTACTCCCAGATAAGTTGCATCATTACGGAATCAGGGGAATTGCATTGAATTTAATAAAAACATATTTAAATAACAGAACACAGCAAGTAAACATAACTCATCTAACAAATCAATGCTTGAAAGACCATTATTCAAAAAGTATAGAAGTAAAACAAGGAGTTCCACAGGGTTCTGTTTTAGGACCACTCCTACTCATCATATACATAAATGATATACCTAATCCTCCAAAAAGTAGAATCATAATGTACGCAGATGATACAACAATTATAAATACAGGAAACACTATAGAGAACTTGGAAAATGTAACAAGTCAGAACACTAACCAAATTATCCTGCACCTTAAACATAACAGCCTTTTTATAAACACAGATAAAACTATATACGTTTCCAACCATTCAAAATACAAATTGTGCAAATTACAAAATTATCATTGAGAATAAAGAAGTAAACTCGACAAAATTTTTAGGCTTAGTGGTACACGGACATTTGAAATGGGACAAACATATAGACAAATTGTGCAAAAAAATATTGTCACCCGAACGTCGGAACTCCCTATAGAACTGGCCAGCAGTAGGGTCAGACGTGAAGCATTGTGCCCACGCCTACCCATTTGTCTCCGGTCACTAACTGAAGGGATGATTAGGAGAGAGATTGCGGGCCACTGTGCCGTCTCTTTCCGCTTCCCCTGAGTTCTCGAACATACAGGATATTTCATCTAATCTAGAACCTTCTAGATTGGCCAGTTGGCCCTATATAAGCAACGCGTCAGGCTGGAGGAAAGTTGAGTTCTTGTCGAGCAGCGGTAAGGAGCGCCCAGTGAGAGAACGGACTGTGTACGTGCATCGGAGGAGTGTACGTAACTGCGTGCAGTGGATCTGTGACAGACCAACTGGTGAATTGTAATTGTGTGCATTACGTAATTCTGTGTAATCGGCAAGTGTTCCGATTGTAATTCGGTGGAAATAAAGAACATTTTTAAGTGGTGCAATTGGACTTTTAATTTATCGAACCCACAAAGTTACAATATGTTCAGGATTAAAAATAAATCCTTTCATGGAAGTGTTGAAAACAGTGTTATTGTATAAATTAAATTAATTGGGAGTCAATTAATGACACTAAACAACACTTATTTTAAATTTTCCCGGAACTAGTTTCAGAGGCCTTCCCTCTATCTTCAGTCGGACATCGACTGGTTCTCATTGGTGTAGCTGGCAATAATTTGTCATCGGTCTCCTCTGGTGGCGGTTCGAGGAACTTGCTGAACAAATCTTTCTGGGGGATGTTGAAATTGAATACTTTGTTCCTATTTTTTGAAATAAAGATTTGTTCCCATGTGGACAGTTCTTGTTTTCCTGTTGTATGTTTTATTAATTTTGGTTCTGGATTTCTGTTGTGGTTTTTTTCCCAAAAATGTGTGGCAACTGCTGATTTTTCTAATTGTTTGTATTTTATGTTCCTAAAGTGTTCCTTTGCTCTTGTTTCTAAATATCTTTTGGTTTTTCCAATATAAATTTGACTACAGTCACAGCATTCAATTTGATATATACCAGATTTTTTGTTATATGGAATGGCATCTTTGATGTTTGAGCAAATTAGGTTTTTTAAGGAGTAATGGTTCACTGGAGCTAGTTGAATGTTTTGTTTTTTGAAGACTTTTTTGCATTTATCAAAGGCCCATGGATGGTAAGTGAATTTTTTGAAGATCATTTTAGTTTCTGTAGCTGCGAGGGTTGTGGTTTCCTTTAGTAGTTTCTTCTTATTTACTAAGTTCACTTTTTTGTCTACTAGTGATTTGGGAAAGTCATTTTTCTGTGCTATTTCAATAATTTTGTTGTATTCTATTTTGTATTCTTCTGCTGTGAGAGGGATGTTGACCAGTCTGTGTGCTAAACTATTAAAGATTGCCTGTTTGTGGGATCTTGGATTGTAGCCATTAGCTTTTATGTAGTTGTCTGTCTGTGTTGGTTTTCTGTAAATGCCAAAGTTTATTCTATTTTTATTTCTGATTATTTTTAGATCTAAAAATGGTAAGTACTCGTCTTTTTCAACTTCAACAGTGAACTTAATGCTTTTTTCTTGAATATTTAAAAGTTTTAGTGCATCACTGATGTGTTTTTTTGGCACTATGGCAAATATGTCATCTATATATCTTTGCCAGAGTTTGAACATCCATGGGAAACCTTTAGTAATCCTTATTTCTAGTGCACTCATGTACAGATCGGCCAGGAAGGGTGATAAGGGGTTGCCCATTGCTAAACCAGAAGTTTGATGGAAATATTTTGTTTGAAACTGGAAAAAATTCTGTTCTCTGCATAATTTGGTTAGTTCGATGTAATCTGAAATTTCAAGTGATGACATTCCAAGTGATTTGAGCCATTTTTCTATCAACGTTAGCAGTTGTTTAACTGGTATGCTGGGAAACAGTGATTTAACGTCAAATGAGACTAGTGTGTCCTCTTCATTTAGTTCAGTATCCTTAATGTGTTCTATAAGTTCATAGGTGTTTTTGAAGCTTAGGCTATCGAATTTTGGAGAGGAGTTGAATTTGTTTATTAGCCACTTTGCAAGTTTGTATGTTGGTGAATTTATACTGCTAACTATAGGTCTCATTGTTATGGATGGTTTGTGTATTTTGGCTAAGCCATAAAGTCTAGGTAAGGTTGGGTTATCTGGTTTAACTGTATATTTGTTTGATATTATACTTGATTTTGCTATTGTTTTTTCAAATGATTGTATGCAAGCTGTTAATGGATTTTTGTTAATGGTTTCATATTCACTGTTAGCATTTCTTCCAGTTTTTCAAGGTAATCAGATTTATCCATTATAAGTATTTTGTTACCTTTGTCTGCCTTTGTGTATATGATGTTTTTTTGTTTCAATGAATGGATAATATTTTGTTTGCTCTTCTGAACGGATCTGGTTTTTATTTCTTCCAAAATATTTTCACATTGGCTTTTAAGTGGATTTTGTTTTGATACTGGTAGACACTGTGCCGAAATGTTTATATCTGCAATGTAGTCCTCAATTTCATTTGAAAAACTTACGCAAGTTTTTAATCCTTTGTTACTAAAATTAGGCAAGTGAGTCAACCTTGTATATACTCTTCTCCACTTACAAGTTTTTTATGAAGACTAGTTTCTGGGGACTTCTCCCCTATCGTCAGCTCTGTGGTAGACTGATGATGCATCCGGTGTCTGCATCTGGCTTGGTGTTGTGCTGCCATCTAATGTCCTGGTAAGTTTGATGACGTCATCTACCGCGGGAATTTCAAAATTCATCAAGAGGTCCTGTTTTTTCGTAATAAATATGTTTTCCCAAATCTGTAGTTCCAGAGGTTTCTTTGCCTGTTTGATCAGTTCTATTTCTTGTTTTATGTTCTGTTTCTCAGACCAAAAGTGATGAGATACGGCCGACTTGTCCATTTGTTTGAATTTAATATTTCTGAAGTGTTCTTTCATTCTTGTTCCTAGATTCCTTTTGGTCTTACCAATGTATATCTTGTCACAATCCTGGCAACTCATTTGGTAAATGCCTGATAATTGAGTTTTCGGTGTGCTATTTTTTAGAGGGTGGTTTAGTAAGTTGCGGATGTTGTGTTTGTTTTGAGGGGCTAATTTTATGTTGAAGATCTTAAATATCTTTTCAAATTTTTTGAAGTATTTTGGATGAAATGTAAATTTTCCATATTGGTGTTTGGGTTTTCTAGTTTTTTTAACGTAGTAATGTCCTTTAAGTATTTGTTTCTTTTGTGTCTATAGATCAGTTTTTTGATGAAATTTGTGTTATAGTTGTTCAGTTCGGCAACCTGCTGTATGTGAGCGTACTCCTGTTCATATTCTGTTTTTGTTAGCGGATTGTTGATTAATCTGTGAACTAAGCTATGGAATACTGCATATTGATGTTGTACTGGGTTGAATGGGTTGCATTAATGTAATTGTCAACATGTGTTGCTTTTCGGTATATTCCAAATTGTAATCCTGATGGTGTTCTAATGATTTTCAAATCTAGAAAAGGTAGCCATTCATCCTGCTCTACTTCAATGGTGAAAACTATGGATTTTCTTGTAGGTTTAGCAACTTTATAGCATCCTCGGTTAGTCTTCTAGGGACTATCGCAAACACATCGTCGACATATCTATGCCAACATTTGAAAATATGTGGAAAGGCTTTAGTAATGTGTGTTTCCAAATTACTCATGAACAGATTAGCTAGTAATGGTGAAAGAGGGTTACCCATGGCCAAGCCTGCTGTTTGTTGGAAGATCTTGCTGGAGAACGTGAAGCTGTTTTGTTCAATACATAGGGTGGTTAATTTGATGTATTCCTCTATTTTATCATCTGCAACGTTGCTTTTGGATAACCAGCCTTTCATCAATTTTGGAATTTTTTCTACTGGTATGCTCGTGAATAGAGATCTGATATCAAAGGACACCATCACCTCTTCAGTTTTTATAATTGTGTTTTCAATTTTCTTTACTAAATCAAATGATGTATATACAAGGTGGACTCACTTGCCTAATTTTAGTAACAATGGCACTCCACTTTCTGAAATACTTCTTTTCATTCTATATTTTAATCCTTTGTTTAGAAGACCTAATTCTTTTGTGGAGAAATTTATATTAGATAGATTTACAACGTTTTCAAAGTTTTGCGTGTTTGTTTTTTCGTTTATGCTACTTATTGCCGTTTTGCGTTTAGCATGTGGACTAACTGCTGTTGGACTCAAGTTTCTATTTCCGATGTGTCTCTTATTCTTAAACTTTTTTCGGTATGTTTTCGATGTGAAGAAATGTTCATCAAATTGGTCAATTTGTACTTTAGTTTTTCGGTTTTTATTTTCATTTTCTTGCTTAGCATTGCCAAATAGTTTTGTTCGAAGTTATCCCACATCGTGTTTCTCAGCGTTTTCGTTAAAACGAAATGAAGTTTATAAAGTTTAAATTCTGTTTCTTCCAAATGTTTATAATGTTTATTGATTTCTAGCTGTAAAACTTTTCTCTCGGCAGCTCAATCACTTTTTCCCAGCATACCAGTTAAACAACTCCCAACGTTGATAGAAAAATGGCTCAAATCACTTGGAATGTCATCACTTGAAATTTCAGATTACATCGAACTAACCAAATTATGCAGAGAACAGAATTTTTTCCAGTTTCAAACAAAATATTTCCATCAAACTTCTGGTTTAGCAATGGGCAACCCCTTATCACCCTTCCTGGCCGATCTGTACATGAGTGCACTAGAAATAAGGATTACTAAAGGTTTCCCATGGATGTTCAAACTCTGGCAAAGATATGTAGATGACATATTTGCCATAGTGCCAAAAAAACACATCAGTGATGCACTAAAACTTCTAAATATTCAAGAAAAAAGCATTAAGTTCACTGTAGAAGTTGAAAAAGATGAGCATTTACCATTTTTAGATTAAAAATAGTCAGAAATAAAAATAAAATAAACTTTGGCATTTACAGAAAACCAACACAGACAGACAACTACATAAAAGCTAATGGCTACAATCCAAGATCCCACAAACAGGCAATCTTTAATAGTTTAGCACACAGACTGGTCAACATCCCTCTCACAGCAGAAGAATATAAAATAGAATACAACAAAATTATTGAAATAGCACAGAAAAATGACTTTCCCAAATCACTAGTAGACAAAAAAGTGAACTTAGCAAATAAGAAGAAACTACTAAAGGAAACCACAACCCTCTCAGCTACAGAAACTAAAATGATCTTCAAAAAATTCACTTACCATCCATGGGCCTTTGATAAATTCAAAAAAGTCTTCAAAAAACAAAACATTCAACTAGCTCCAGTGAACCATTACTCCTTAAAAAACCTAATTTGCTCAAACATCAAAGATGCCATTCCATATAACAAAAAATCTGGTATATATCAAATTGAATGCTGTGACTGTAGTCAAATTTATATTGGAAAAACCAAAAGAAATTTAGAAACAAGAGCAAAGGAACACTTTAGGAACATAAAATACAAACAATTAGAAAAATCAGCAGTTGCCACACATTTTTGGGAAAAAAACCACAACAGAAATCCAGAACCAAAATTACTAAAACATACAACAGGAAAACAAGAACTGTCCACATGGGAACAAATCTTTATTTCAAAAAACAGGAACAAAGTATTCAATTTCGACATCCCCCAGAAAGATTTGTTAAGCAAGTTCTTCGAACTGCCACCAGAGGAGACCGATGACAAAATATTGCCAGCTACACCAATGAGAACCAGTCGATGTCCGGCTGAAGATAGAGGGAAGGCCTCTGAAACTAGTTCCGGGAAAATTTAAAAGTAAGTGTTGTTTAGTGTCATTAATCGATTCCCAATTAATTTAATGTTCAGGATTATTTATGATGAAAAGAATTTCAAATTTAAAAAATATAGAACTTCAAAAGACCATTTATTATAGTCAAATCTACCCACACATAACTTACGGAATAATAGTATGGGGTTGCAGAAAAATATAGAATGAATATTTATACTACAAAAATGAGCAATTAGATTAATTCTAAGTGTAAAATACAGGGAATCGTGCAAAGAAAGTTTTAAAGCATTAAATATACGCACGTTATACTCCCTGTACATATACAAAACAATAATATACCTAAAAAATAAAAATTCCACCACAGAAACAAATCAACAAATTCATGACCATAACACACAAAGAAAAAATAATTATCATATACAGGCACATGCGTTACAACTATACAATATGAAACTTACAGCAGCGGCAACCGAGCTTTACAATAAATTACCTGAATATATTAAAAATATAAAAGAACTAAACCAATTTAAAAGGATACTAAAAGAGTTGTGCATAACATTTTCTTTCTATTTGCTTGAGGAATATCTAAATTGATGGTAATAATTACTGTAGAATGGTGTGTAAACTAAAATGCTACTCTGTAACTATTATATATAAAGTAACTATATAGAAATGTATTATGATTATTACTATTTTTATTATTATTGTTATTGTGAAATGTTATATAATTGTGTAATATTGTACGTTTTTTTTAATATGTAATATAAATTTAACTGACGTATCCAAAAAACATGTATTGTGTTATGAAAGGATGAAAATAAATAAAAATAAACTCATTTGTGTGACAAAATTTGTTTTATTTGGTGCACTCTGAGCTGATTAGACTGAGGATTGATATGCCCTGTATGTTGCATTCATACAACGCTCTCTAACAAAGGCAAGTGGATGATTATTAGCATTACTCCGTGTACATATGTTATTGCTTCAGAATGACTTAAAATTGAGCAAACTCTGTCTAAATACGCAGGAAAACAGCATTCAAATACTGATTCCTTGCAACAATGTAATAGAATGGAAAGAGAGAAAATCCAGAGTTTCACTCACACTGTTTATTTCTCACAAGTAGGTTTTCTTACACACTTTATACATGTATCAATTTATATTACAGAAAATTTCTATTTCAACTTTTATAGGTGCAAGGGGAGTAGGAGATATTCCATTCTCATTGCATGACCTCCTGTTTTAGAAAAAGTAAAAGTATTTGAACAAACAATAACAATGAATATCTTGGAAAAGTTCATGCCCAAATATTTTGAGTTTCAAAAACTGCTTTGACTTTTTCCAACTATGATTTAAACGTTGTGCAAAACTGAAGAGAAATAAAACATTTCCGAAGACAGTATCTGAAAGTGAAGTATGAATATAATTTGTCCTCCATTATCTTCAAATATGGTATTTGAGTAAAAATTGTTAGATGCAGTTTTGAGAAAATATATTTATTTTATGATATAGTTTCTTTGTGGATTAAAAAAAAAAGATAGAACTTAATTTTCAGTGAAATCAAGACATCCAAATTTACTGGTGAAATGCAATTCCTTCTCTGCCTGTGAAGTATGTCAAGAAATGTAAACTAGGGAAAAAGACTCAGCCATTAAATGACATTTCCATAGCTAGGATTAGGATGACTATGGAGAGGATTTGGCACTGAAACCTGTGGTTTATTGTAGCTAAGCCCTAAGTGAGGCATCCCCGGGAGGAAGAATGAGGTGAGAGGAGACAGAAGGCGGCCTGTCACATGTGAAATGATAATCTGAAATGGAGGGACAGGAAATTGGAGGATGTAGTTGTCCTACCCAGCATTTGTCTGATGACCTGGGAAAACCCCATGGGTCAGGTGGGTTGGACAAGCAAATCGAACCTAGGCCTCCTGAATGCCGACCACATTCGAAATCGCCTGAGCCTTTACATAGCTAACTTCAACATAAAATATTTTGAAAATGACTAACACTACAGTGAGCTACATTTGACAGAATATTATATTTTAAACATTTTTACATGTTTACTGTAGAATGATGTCTATCTCATAAAAGCATGGCATTTAGGTACTGAACAAAAAAATCATTCCAGTAATCAGAATTGAAACTTTCTAACTTTCAGTGTGGTTATTTATTATATAATGCTACTTGATTTAAGTGTTTGATGGAGATCTTTCCCAATTAGCCTCAAGATACAGTAGTACAAAAGAGAATAGAATTGATTTGGACCTGTAACTAACACTCACCAAGGCAACCCAGGTTCGATTCCAAGCATCTGCCAAGTGAGATTTATTGTGGAATGAGTGAAACTGTGTTCTTTCAAGTCTGACAACCGCCTAAAGTCCTTATTACAAGTTTCACATTGGTACGGCTTCTTACCCTCGTGAATTAAATTATGTCTTTTCAAACTTTGCAAAAGTGTAAATCGCGTATTACAAATATTACAGTGATACGGCTTGTTACCCTCATGAGTTAAACTATGTCTTTTCAAATTTGACGAAATAGCAAAGCTTTTATTACATGTTTTACATTGGTATGGCTTTACACCCTCATGAATTAAGGAATGTGTTTTCAAATTTGACAGAAAGGTAAAACTCTTATTACAAGTTTTACATTTGTACAACTTCCTCCCATCCTCATGAGTTAAATTATGTCTTTTCAAACTTGGCAACCGTGAAAAGCTCTTATTACATGTTTCACATTGGTAGGGCCTCTTACCCTCATGAATAAAGATATGGCTTCTCAAATTGTGCAACTGAGCAAAGCTCTTTTCACAAATGTTACATTGGTGTGGCTTCCTACCTTCATGAATTAAAATATGGCTTTTCAAATTTGATAACTGAGTAAAGCCCTTATCACAAGTTTTACATTGGTATGGCTTCCTACCTTCATGAATGAAATTATGCAATTTCAACTGGAACAACTGAGTAAAACTCTTAGTACAAATATTACATGGGTACGGCTTGTTAACCTCATGAATTAACTTATGTCTTTTCAAATATGATAGCTGAGCAAAGCCCTTATTGCAAGTTTTACATATGTACGGCTTCTTACCTTCATGAATAAGACTGTGTGATTTAAACTGTGACAACCGAGCAAAACTCTTAGTACAAGTATTACATTTGTATGGCTTATTAGACACATGAATTAAATTATGTTCTTTCAAATGACCTAACTGAGTGTAGCTTTTACCACAAGTTATACATTGGTATGGTCTCTTACCCTCATGTACTAAATAATGTGTTTTCAAATTTGACAACTGAATGAAGCCCTTATTACAAATACTACATTGGTGTGGCTTTTTGCCTCCATGAATGAAACTATGCATTTTCAAATCTTGTGACCGCCTAAAGGCCTTATTACACGTTTTACATTGGAATGGCCTTTTACTATCATGAATTAAATAATGTTTTTTCAAAGTTGACAAATGAGTAAGGCGCTTATTACAAATTTTACACTGGTAAGGCTTCTTACCCTTATGTGTGAAATTACGTGCTTTCAAGTTTGACAACTGAGTAAAGCTGTCATCACCAGTGGTACATTGGTAAGATGCCTTATTCTCATGAATCAAATTATGTAGTTTCAACTGTGAAAGACAGTTAAAGTTCTTTGAACAAATGTTACAATTGTGTAAACCTTTCTCCTTATTATGCAAACTTCCTCCCTTATCATTTAATTTACCAATGTGCTCTGAGTGAACATATTCTTTTACACTTAGTAAGTCCGTGGTACTAGTAAGACATTCAAATTCAAGGTGATCCATTCCATTACAGAAGGTTGTGTCTGTTCCTGAGAGTTCAGCAGAAGTCAATGGTGATTTGCCACTAATATCCACAATGGTCTCTGAAAGTAATCTGAAATGTTGGAGAATGTAATGTTATAAGTACAAAAGTCACATATTCAATACAGCATAACCTTAGTTAAGAATACATACATGCTCAGAAATAAATGAAAACTCTAATTAAAAATACTAGTCAAGTGACCGCACTGTTCACAACTGAACTATCTTTGTTCACTCAAAATATTTTTACACAATATCTTCATTTGCATTAAAACCATAACTATACATGCATTGGGGAAGATTTAGTCCAAATTACAAGTCTGTGTATAAAGTTGAATAGTATTGTAGTAATTATTGGTTCAATAGTTTAGAAAATAGCTAAATGTTAAATGTAGCAATAATATTACTTTTATTATGTCTTGTTTACATTTATCTCTCTTCCAATATCAATTACTACAATGCTTTATCTCCTATAGAAACAAAGTTTTGTTCTTGGTAAAAGGAGACTATAAGATGCTACAATGATAGAATTGTCTAAAGTTGTGTGTTTTGGGAACATACCTGAAATTTTAACTCCCTCTAATTAATAAAAGGTACAACAATTGAAAGTAATAGTAGAGAATATTCTGATAAAGGTTAATACCACAAAGAGAATTAAAATAAATTGTAAATCCAGAATTGGAGGGCAATAGGGTTTTGTCAGCCACTTGGTTTGCCTGCCAAAAATTAATAAGGTATAAGCTAGCAGTGAAAAGGACCTTGAAGAAAATACAAGAATTATTCCCATAAGAATGCATGATATGTAAATGAGTAAGTAACATGAGGTGAATTTAAATCAATGGAAAGAAAGTAACTTATGAGTTGTTACACTTATGTGACCTAGGGCCCATATTACGATCTCCGGTTAAGGTGTTGGTTAACAGTTAACTTGGAGCTACACGCAGATGTCAGTATTGCGACCTTCGGTTAAGGGCTAACTCAGAGTTATTTCTGGAGGTAAACTAACTCTCACCTCGAGTAGCTATTAGTGAGATAACTTGGGAGTTTACCTTCACATACAAAAAAAAAATAGTGTACCTCCAGTTCAGACTGAATGTCGACAGCGATTCTGAGGATGAAATGTTGGCAAGTATTCATTTAATAGAAAAACAGCGAAAATAATTAGACTGCGGAAAGATAATTTTGATGAGTGGACGAAGAATTCTGACAACACTCTCGATTGTCAAGAGACCACATCAGCGATTTTGGAGATCAGAAATTGAATCAAATTTAAAACAGGCAGGTAAGAGTTATATATATAAAATTTGATATGTTTGTGACATGTTGAAAATAAACTAAACCACACGAGAATTATGTATATCTTGACGTGTTAGGTCATGAAATGAATTTCTAGTGTCCCATGGTGTCAGTGACTTATTGTAAGCAATACGATATTGTCGCCAGGCCAATGTTGATCGAGGCGGTAAGGCGTTCAAAGGGAGGCGGAGTGCCTGTGTAGATAAAAGCTCGCCGAAACGGCGGGGGGGGGGGACAGACGAATTTTCTCGAGAGTTCGCCTTTATTCTAGCCGGATCTCGATTGTTTGAGAAATTTCTTGAATTGGTAATTGAACGCGTGCGGGTAAACAGCTGTGTATGTTCACCTTGTATGTTGTATGTGTACGAAGCGTATTTCTACTGAAATAAAGTGCAACTTTTTGTGTTTGTAACCTGGACTTTTGATTTCACGAACCCACAAAGTCACAATGGGTATCAGAAGTGCGACGACATGGAGGCTGCATTGGACAAGATTTTGGAGAAGATGACGGAAATGAAACCAGCAAATTACAACCTCGCTGCGAAAACAGAAGCGGCAAATAACCTGACCGCGGAACTGAAGGAAATAAAAAAGACTAACGACATCATCGAGAAGATGGACCAAATGAAGACCGAATTAACAACGAAGACGGAGGCGGCAAATAACAACCTGGCCGCGGAACTGAACGCGGCAAACGAGTCCCTCGCCGCAAAGTTTGAAGAGCAATTGACCGACGTAAGGGATGACGTCGCGGAGCTGGGCAAGCGGATGGGTCAAGTGGACGAGCCCCTTAACGATTTAGAGGAAAAGGCCAACAATAACGCCAAGTCCCTGAACGCCATGGTGGAAGACATCGAAGACCTCGCGAACCGCGTAAACAATCTGGAGGGAAAGGCCGACAGCAACACAAAGTCCCTGAACGCCATGGTGGAGGACGTAGTCGGCAGGAGGTTGCAGGATTTAAAGGTCGACGCGCCGGGACGCGACACAACATCTGCGCGCGTCAAACCTCCTAAATACGACGGCGCGTCAACTTTCGAAGTCTTCCGCCGCCAGTTCGACGCAGTGGCCATGCACAACAAATGGTCACCAGAGGAAGAGGCCACACAGCTAATAGCCAGCCTCCAAGGATGGGCCGCGGAAGTCCTGAATGCGGTGCAGGAGGCGGCGGCGCCCAAGGATATCTGGGAGGTCTTGGAGAATCGCTTTATAAACCACCGCTTAGCCGCAGCCAGCTGAAGTCAAGGTCACAGCAGCCAGGGGAGACGCAGGAGTTCGCCCTAGCAATCGAGCAGCTGGCCAACAAAGCACTAGTCGACCTCCCACCAGAGTTCGTATCCCGAGAGGCTGCCTACACATTTGTCAATGGGGTACGAGACACGGAGATTCGGCAGCGCCTAATGCTCGGCGGTTACAAAACCATCCACGAGGCGCTAACGGCAGCATTAAGGATGCAGGCGGCCAAGGTGACAGCTATCCCTACGAGAACGAGGAGTGTCCGCTACACCGGAGACAGAAGACTAGCCGAAGGACGCCGGTGAACACCTAGTGGCCTGTGCTCGGCGTGTGGACAACCGAGACACCTGGAGAGACTGCCCACACGTAGAAGAGCAGTCGGAAGAACGAGTAAGGCCCGGCGTGGTGAGAAGTACGTCGGCGGCGACATCACCATCCCCTCGGGTGCCGCTGCGCGCTGTCAGCCTGCGTATGGATGACAGCCTCATCGCGGACGGTTGGGTGAGAGGGAAGCCGTGCCGCGTGCTGGTGGACACCGCGGCGGCCGTAAACATCATCAGACCTGACGTTGCCAAGGGTTTGCCGAAGAGGAAGCCAAGCCGACCATACCAGCTTGTGACGGCATCGACCGACAACTTGCCTGTGGAGGAGGCCCCATTGAAGTTGACCTTGGGACGTTGTGCCGTACGTCTGCGGGTGCTCGTCGCCGAGGTGGCTGCGGAGGTGATACTACGATTGGATGCCCTCAGAAGCCCCGAGGCGACGGTCGACGTCGGCAAGAAGGCCCTGCGGCTCAATGGAGAAGAGGTTATACTCCGGCAGCCCGAAGAGCGCCATGGAATTTGCAAGGGTCATTCTGAAGGAGCAAGAAGCGATGTGATGGTGACGCCGCGACTGGAAGGCCAGCGGACGAAGAACATGATGCTGGACCAGAAGATCCTGTGCACGGACTATGAGTAGCCAGGACATTATTGCCGTGCCGAGAGGTGCCAGTGAAGCTGCTCAAACTGGCAGATACCGATCATGACGTCCAGGCCCGAACGGAGCTGGGGACGTGCGAGCACGTGGTCGGCGTAACCGCAATCGACAAGACGCAGGAGCCGGTGCCAACGCAACACCTGGGGCCCCAGTTAGAAGGCTTATTGGAGAGGGCGGCCGACCACCTGACCGCAGAACAGCTGGAGAAAGTTCGACAACTACGGAGGCGCGTCTTCAGCCAAGGCCGCACGGATAGTGCTTCACCGCATCGACACCGGAGACGCCCGGCCTATTCGGCAACCACCGAGACGCGTTCCGTTGGCGAAACAAGCGGCGGTACGGGATATGCTAGAGGACTTGAAATCCAGGGGAGTGATTGAAGAGGCTGACAGCCCTTGGTGTTCCCCAGTAGTTCTGGTTACAAAGAACGGCGAGCTACGCTTCTACGTTGTCTATAGGAAGCTGAACGCTGTCACCCGAATGGACTCCTTCCCCCTACCCCGGATTGACGACACTCTGGACACGCTTGTTGGTGCACAGTGGTTCTCGACTCTGGATCTGAAGTCGAGCTACTGGCAGGTGGCTCTAGACCTGAGAGACAAGGAAAAGACTGCATTCTCGACAGGCCAAGGGCTTTGGCAGTTCACAGTTATGCCCTTTGGCCTCTGCAACGCACCAGCTACCTTCCAACACCTAATGGAGTCAGTGATGAGGGGACTGACTTATGATGCCTGCCTGCTATACCTGGACATCATCGTCGGTAAGACCTTCGAAGACCATCTGGAAAACCTGAGCAAGGTACTACAGAGACTGCAGGCGACCAAACTGAAGCTGAACGTGAGGAGGCGCCAGCTCTTCCGCGAGGAAGTTAACTACTTGGGCCACATAGTCTCACCAACCGGAGTGGCCACAGACCCGGAGAAGACCCAGCCTGTGAGATTAGCCTCGGACAAAGGATAAGAGAATTGCGCAGTTTCCTAGGCCTGTGCAGTTATTACCGTCGTTTTATCAAGGGGTTCTCCAACATCGCCAAACCCCTCACCCAACTGACTGAAGAACACCGGCCCTATGTGTGGATGGAGGACAACGAAGACGCTTTCCAGCATCTGAAGAAGACCCTGTGCAGTGCTATTTTGGGATTCCCACAGCCAGGTAGCCTCTGCATTGTGGACACATACGCCAGCGACCATTGCATTGGAGGCGCACTATCGGAAGCACAGGACGGCCACGAGCGGGTGATAGCCTACTACAGCAAGACGCTATCCAAAGCAGAGAAGAATTACTGCGTCATCCGACGAGAGTTACGGGCGGTGGTTAAGACCTTGGAGCATTTCCATAAATACCTCTATGGTCAGTCATTCCACCTGAGGACTGACCACACAGCCCTAACATGGCTACTGAGCTTTAGAAACCTGGAAGACCAGACAGCACGTTGGGTACAGAGGCTGCAAGAGTACGACTTCATCTCTGAACATCGTAGAGGGAAATATATGTGTAGTGTTTAACGCCCGCTTTTACTACATACAGCACTGCAGGCGATGACACTGATGATACATGAGATGAAGATGGAGCACCGGTGGAATGAGATGGCGGGGGAAACCGGAGATCCCGGAGAAAACCCGGCCCAGCGCCGTGTTGTCCACCACAAATCTGTTTGCCTGGGATCGAACCCGGGCCGCCTTGGTAAGAGCCAAGTGGTCTAACCACTAAGCCACGGCGCGGCCCGGCGTAGAGGGCAAAGCCACAGTAACGCACACGTCATGTCCCGAAGACCCAACCCAGAGGATTGCGGCCAATGCACAAGAGTGGAAGAGAAGGAACGTGCCGCAGCGGTCCGAGTGGTCACGGCACTTCCTGCGGATGGCTGGGATAGCGCAGGCCTGAGGAGGGAGCAGCTGGCGGACGAAGACTTGGGACCACTCTTGAGAGAGGTGGAGGCAGGGCAAGAACAACCTGGGAGGACATCGCACCGAGGAGCGTCACCTACAAGTCGTACTGGGCCCGATGGGACTCGTTGAAGACCAGAGATGGCGTGCTATTCCGGATATTGGAATCGCCCGAAGGGAAGACGCAGAGAGAACAGTTGGTACTTCCCCGAAGCAAGGTCTCGGAAGTCTTGGAGGAAGTGCACGCCCCTACTTCAGCAGGGCACCTGGGAGCAAACCGAACGATCGACAAACTCCGACAGCGCTACTACTGGCTGAGGCTCCGAGCAGACGCTGAGAGATGGTGCCGTCCATATCATGTGTGCGCGGCGAGTCGCGGCCCCCAGACTAGGAGCCCGGGTCGCATGCAGCAGTACAACGTCGGAGCGCCATTAGAAAGGATCGTCGTCGACATAGCTGGACCATTGCCAGAGTCCGACCGTGGCAACATGTACCTGATGGTGGTCGTGGACTACTTCACCAAGTGGCCCGAGGTGTATGCCATCCCAAACCAAGAGGCAAAGACAATCACAGACTGCCTCGTGGAGCAAGTGTTCTGTCGATTTGGGGTGCCGTTAGAGCTACACAGTGACCAGGGTACCAACTTTGAGTCCAACCTAATGAAGGAGGCACTACAAAGCTTGGGGTGAACAAGACCCGCACGACGCCTCTACATCCCCAGTCGGATGGCATGGTCGAAAGATACATCAAGACCTTAGAGGAACACCTGAGGAAGGTCGTGGCCAGCTATCAGCGAGACTGGGACATTAAGGTGCCACTGTTCTTGCTGGCCTACCGCTCGTCTACACACGACACAACTGGGATGACGCCTGCCAGCTTAATGTTCGGCCGAGAGTTACGCCTCTCTTGTGACCTGGCTTTTGGAAGCCCTCCGGAAGCGAAACAGCCAGCGACCGAGTATGTGGAGAACTTGGTGGACCATCTCCACGACATGCACGAGATTGCTCGCCAGAACATCCAGAAGGTGAGCGACCGCATGAAGACCAGGTATGACAGGCAAGCCAACAGCCAAGGGTTCCAGCATGATGACCTAGTCTGGTTGTACCGCCCTACCTGAACCAAGGGACGATGCTCGAAGCTCCAGCAACCATGGCAAGGACCGTACCGGGTGGTGAAGAGGATTAACGACGTGGTCTACCGCATCCAGAAGTTGCCCCGAGGGAAGATGTTGGTGGTACACCTGGATCGCCTGGCCCGTTACGATAGTGCTGTTCGGGACGACCAGCCTTGAGGAGGGAGCAGTGTCGCCAGGACATTGTTGATCGAGGCGGCAAGGCATTCAAAGGAACGCGCAGTGCCTTGTATAGATAAAAGCCCGCCGAAACGGCAGGGGGGGGGGGGGGGAAGGAGACGAATTTTCTCGAGAGTTCGCCTTTGTTCTAGCCGGGTCTCGATTATTTGAGAAATTTCTGGAGTGTTAGTAAACTATAAAAAGGCAGCCCGCCCGCCAAAGAGAGTTAGTCGGTAATTGAATGCATGCGGTTTAACAGCTGTGTTTGTTGACCTTATATGTCGTATTGTGTATGTATACAAAGAGTATTTCTATGGAAATAAAGTGCAATTTTTTTGTGTTTGTAACCTGGACTTCTGATTTCACGAACCCACAAAGTCACAATATTTTATGCAATCATATTGCAATATGTTTTAATGACCAAACGTAATAAACTAAGCTTGGTAAACCAACACCAGAAAATACACGCAACACAATATGGGTAGGTATGTAAAGCAAACAGTATAACCTATAACATTAAACCAACACCAGAAAATACACGCAACACAATATGGGTAGGTATGTAAAGCAAACAGTATAACCTATAACATTAACCTAATGCTATGAAAAAGTATCTATCTAGTCCTATGGAAAAATCTAAACTGTAAAAGAACTATAATAATAAACTTACAGAAGAACTATTAATGAAAATATACAGAAAACAGCTAATAAAAAGTTAAAACAGATGCCTGATGCTGCTACAAATGTTTCGTTTTCCTGCTAATTACACATTCTAAACACAAGATAGCATTGCAAACACGGTAAAATCCTAGTGGAAAATATTGCCAACCTTTCACATCCCACCATAATGCACAGGGTAACAAACCTACAGTTAAATCGAGTTCATAATATGAGACACTGAACCTAACAAATAGTTATTGATAATTGAAAGATAAACTTCAGCTAGTAGCCGGAGATCGTAATACAGGCCCTTGCATGTGTTTGTATCTTGACTGAATTCAACAGCTACAGTATGGATGGTCATTAGATCTCCGGTCCTGACTTTTGCGGTTGCAGGAGGGGGAAGATTAATAGTACCAACATATAGTAATGAGCAACTGAAAACATATCCTCAAAATTATCTTTAGAATGAAAATATAGGACTATATTAGCTTTAAAACATTGAAATCCAACTTGCAATTTCATCATCATGCAAAATATTCATTACAACACCACTCTATTTCAATATTTCTTTCACACCTTTTAAGCACACAAACTCCTTCTGCTGGTAGTACTGGAAGTCTGTATATCCAGTGTTGTGCTCAAAAAGTGTCTGCTAGCGCCAATCAGCATTGTCACTGCTGGACATGGCTTCCGAATCCAACACTGTGTTGCCAGTTTAATTTTGTTTGGTCCAAATGGCTTCAGTTACTTTTGGTGCTTGCGCTGGTGAAGTTTCTTTTCTATGTTGTGTATGCATTAATTCCAATTTTTAGTGTCTGTAAGTCCTATTATTATCACTATAATAATACGGCAAATGCATGAAATATTTAAAATACACATGTTCCGCTGCTTGAAATTCCCGCTAAAGTACTTGCAACAACCCGCTTTCCCCTCTCGAGAAATGTCAGAGCTGGGGAATGGCTGACCAAACTGTACTTATTCTCACTGCCAGTAAACATGATCAGAGCAACCAGCTGTTGAAACTGAACAAGACACAGTCAAATGCTTAAAAATAAATTTTTCTAAAAATTCACAATATGTGTCAGTCTACAAGTATCTTAAAGTATAGGTTTTTCATCACATACACTAAGAGGCAATTATAAGAAAACAGAATTAAGGAAACATTTTGAATATGAGGAGCAGTTTTGGAAGGGAGGATAAACTTGAAAGCCTGTGCATTACATACCTATCTGAAGCAAAACTAACTCTAAGCTCAGTATTTATCAGGCATTTAAATTTTCTGTTATATTTCCTCTCTTTCTCCCTTTCACTCATAATTTTCTTTTAAGAATGCTTCATTTGCCTTCCTGGGACTGTAACCACGTCAGTGATGTCAATTTAAACTGTGAACAGGCCCTGAATGGAAGCCCCAAAAATAGCAAAAGACATTTAAATTTTTAAAAACTGTAAAAATGCACCATAAGTTTATATCTTCCATATTTATGAAGTTATTTTAACAAAATAAAAACTGCTTTAAAGTAAATTAAAGGCAGTATACATCTATAGCATCATTAAAATATGGCCTATATTAAGAAATCCTTGAAATTTCGCTATTTTGTTCACCGTAGCTAAATGTTTTGTAAGCACAATTATGTATATATAGCTGTGTAAGCGAAAGGTTCTCCGGTTCTGTTTTATGATTGAGTTTATGTTGCCACGTAATCACTGTATGTTGTCATAAGTGCCGAGGCTTTCACGGCCGGAGTCGTTAACTACTTTATATACATCTTTCAGGCATGTAGGCCGTGGTCCAGTTGGTTTACCATCTGACATTTAGCCAAAAACTGCATCCAGCATCATCAGGGTTATGAACTTGAGAGCTCCTGAGTCTAAGACTGGAGCGCTATGTCTCCCAACGCGCTATATATAGCCATGTGGAGGGAGGGCGTGGCCTGTTAGGGAGAGCATGGCTGCTATTTGACCAGTGGGATGGCTCTGATCCTGGTATAAAAGAGAAGGTTTCCAGTTCGTCCAGTTTTCTTACCATACTTTTCAAAGCCGGAATCCATGTTTTGCTTATCTGTTGCCTCTCTTCCTTACAATTAAAGGCATTTTTATGTTTAAAAATTTCTATCACTTTCCGAGTCAAGTAAGCCTGGTAGTGGCTTGTCCTTGAGAGCTCTGTCGTGTTTATAATTTATGTCATGGCCAAATAATAGTGTGTTCTGCTACTGCTGACTAGGGCAGATGGTGTAAAAAGTACCTCTACATCAGCTGGATATAACCATATACAATTGTTTAGTAATTTGGAGAGTTGTAAACCCATGCTAGAAAATGAGCTGACTAGGCATTTGCATATCAATAGTTTGCAGCCTAATTGAGCACTAAGACATTCAGAGGTTTCTTCATACTGGGGGTCAGAAATCCACCAACACTTTCCTAAAAAAATATCATCTCTTAATATGCGAGAGTCGTGTTCTCTTTGAAAATGGCTTATGTGCCTTGCCTTGAAAAAGCAGTTCACAAAGAAACCAGTACGAGTTGCCATGAATGTGGAGATATGCCATCCATGTTTTCAGGTGCATCATTAAAAACTAAACCTTTAGATGTAAGCTTTTATGTTTTATAGAATTTACTTAAATTTATTAAAAAAGGGAAAGTTTAAAATAATTAGCTTTAATCAAGCATTAATTGCATGTTTGTGCATATCGATTTTCCTGCGCTTTAACATGGACTTCATATGACATCCACATCGGGAACGGTTAAAAGATATTGAAACTAAAACCTCCACATAAGAAATTTTGATGGTATAAAATACAGTTTGTAGTTATTAGATCAAGTAAAAGACCAGTTTATATCTGATCAACCCTGATATTGGCGATATAACTCTGTGGACTTGGTCATTTCAATATGTAATTTAATGTTTGATTATTATATTACCATTGGATTAATTTAAAAGCTCAAGAAGACATCTGCCATTACATGAATAGCAGTTATATAATAACAAAAGTGAGTATCACACAAGAAGCAGTCTTACCTTGAAGGTTCCATTGCAGAGAAATCTCCATCCTGTAACAGAATAATTCAAACGTATAGTTTAACACTTTCATCCATATAGTGTTAATTAAAGCTCCTGCATAGCACGGCTAGCAGATATGTGGAAACAAACAATTCACATTTGATCATGTAAAGTAGCGTAAGAAAACAGGAGCATTCAGTAAATCATAATATATGACTCAGTTACAAATTAAGACAGAAATGTATAAATAGAAAATAGCAGGGAATAAGTGGCATGAATGACTATGGAGACCAGGTGCACCATATACTGGGATTGTAAGTAACAATCTTAGAATGCAGATTACTTGCTACAAATTTTAACGAGGCTGTGGCGGCGGTGGTGGTGGTTTTCAGTGATTCAAGTACCCTGTTGTAAAGCATTATGCACATGACTTTATGACATGACATCACTCAATTTTTTATTTAATATTCTCCAATGTAGGTCATATAGTAAGATAAATGAAATGAGTGAAATGAGGCTCAAAGAAGCCCAGGATCCATAGAGCCAAAGTTGCAACAGCAATATCTGCAGTCAAGTCCTCCATGGTGAAGGCTGTGTAGTACGTAACTGTGCACTCTCAACAAAGGTGGCAGTGCGGAGGTTAGTAGCTGGGTACTTTCTGTGAAGATTTCCGAGACAATATATCATTGACTGGACGACAAGCATTCTACTGGTATACCCATTAATATTTAGGTCAATACAAAAGCAATGTGGTGTCACATTCTAGCTTGAGATCATATATTTGTCTGTATCAGCAGCTAAAACTGCGAGGGCGTGCTGTTCCGGGTATGAAAATCACCCGATGGGAAGACGCAGAGAGAACAGTTGGTACTTCCCCGGAGTAAGGTCCCGGAAGTCTTGGAAGAAGTGCACGCCGGTACTTCAGAAGGACACCTGGGAGCGAACTGAACGATTGACAAACTACGGCAGCGCTACTACTGGCTGAGACACCGAGCAGATGCTGAGAGATGGTGCCATCAGTGTCACGTGTGCGCGGCGAGTCGCGGCCCCCAGACTAGGAGCCGGGGTCGCATGCAGCAGTACAACATCGAAGCGCCATTCGAACGGATCGCCGTTGACATTGCTGGACCGTTCCTAGTTTCCGACCGAGGCAACAAGTACCTAATGGTGGTCGTGGACTACTTCACCAAGTGGCCCGAGGTGTATGCCATCCCAAACCAAGAGGCAAAGACAATCACAGACTGCCTCGTGGAGCAAGTGTTCTGTCGATTTGGGGTGCCGTTAGAGCTACACAGTGACCAGGGTACCAATTTGAGTCCAACCTAATGAAGGAGGCACTACAAAGGCTTGGGGTGAACAAGACCCGCACGACGCCTCTACATCCCCAGTCGGATGGCATGGTCGAAAGATACATCAAGACCTTAGAGGAACACCTGAGGAAGGTCGTGGCCAGCTATCAGCGAGACTGGGACGTCAAGGTGCCACTGTTCTTGCTGGCCTACCGCTCGTCTACACACGACACAACTAGGATGACGCCAGCAGGCTTAATGTTCGGCCAAGAGTTACGCCTCCCTTGTGACCTGGCTTTTGAAAGCCCTCCGGAAGCGAAACAGCCAGCGACCAAGTATGTGGAGAACTTGGTAGACCATCCTCACGACATGCACAGAGATTGCTCGCCAGAACATCCAGAAGGTGAGCGACCGCATGAAGACCAGGTATGACAGGCAAGCCAACAGCCAAGGGTTCCAGCAAGGTGACCTGGTCTGGTTGTACCGTCCTTCCCGGACCAAGGGATGCTGCCCGAAGCTCCAGCAGCCATGGCAAGGACCGTACCGGGTGGTGGAGAGGATTAACGACATGGTCTACCGCATCCAGAAGGTTCCCCGAGGGAAGATGTTGGTGGTACACCTGGATCGCCTGGCACGCTACGATGGTGCTGTTCGGAACGACCAGCTTTGAGGAGGGAGCAGTGTCACCCGAACGTCGGAACTCCCTATAGAACCCACCGGCAGCAGGAGACTGTAGACGTTCGCCATGCCCAGTCATTTGTCTTATAGCGGTAACGAGGGTTGGCTGGAAAAACATCACTGTGTCGTCTCTTTTCGCTCCACCTGAGTTCTCGAACTTACGGGATATTCATCTAATCCAGAACCTTCTAGAAAACAGTGATATTCCTCTAAAAAGGGGCTGCAATGAGTGAGGAGTCAGTCAGTCAGTCAGTCAGTCAGTCAGTCAGTCAGTCAGTCAGTCAGTCAGTCAGTCAGTTCTTGGCGAGCAGCGTAAGAGTGCAGTGCTAGTGTAAGACAAGAAGACTGTGTACGTGCATCGGAGGATCGTACGTAATTGCGAGAGCAAAGTGGAATAGTAACGGATGAACTGGTGAATCGTAATTGTGTGCATTACGTAATTCTGTGTAATTGTCAAGTGTTTAACAGTAAGTCGGTGGAAATAAAGAACATTTTTGAGTGGTGCAATTGGACTTTTCATTTCACAAACCCACAAAGTCACAATACTGATTCAAATGATACCTCGCATTTATTTGCTTTGTCCACAGCAAGATCATAGCCTGGATTATAATTAATAGATAATTAATATTCCTGTTTCCCCCTTTTGGTTTGAGTTCTTTGGTTTTTGAGTAAAAATATTGAGAAAGTTTTTCAAATTGACAGATTGTCATTTCTTGCTTCATAATAAGCCAGATACAAAGTCATCAATAAAATAATCTTTAGTTTTGGCAGATCAGGTAGACCACTCCCATGCACATTACAATTTCCAAATTTGGTTTAATTTTGCTCTTCCCAACATGTATCTGGTTTATTCACCTGTGAAAGCTTTCCACATTTGACTCTGTAAATGCAAAAATTTGCCACCTACAGTATGATTAAAGATTAACCTTTTAACTGGCAACTTATTTTGCTACTTATGGTGCTCAAATGAGCCAAAGGTCCTTAGGGCTTAGAGTTACCCAACATTTGTCTTTCAGGATAAAGGAAAATGTTTGAAGAAACATTTCCAAATAAAATTTAAACTTGGGACCTCTTAAACATATGGCAGACACGCTACCATCAAGGCTACAGATGGCAGGCTAGCTTAACTATGCTTCACAATATGTGGCACAAGCACCATTTAAATTCACTACAATATGTAGGGAAAAACCTTGCTACGTATTAGGTGAGTTAAAATCAGAAAGCCTGGAAACAAGAACTAACTTACTACTAATAGCAATTTTCTTGTAATGTAAAGTAGTTGTTGAATTTTTGAATTTTGTTAGCATTCAAAAAGAGAAAGTGACACTTCTTTTGGCTCAGCAAACTGACAAAAAAAAAAAAAAAAAAAAAAAAAAAAAAAAAAAAAAAAAAACAACATTTAAGTAGTTGCAAAATTGAGTTTCTCTTTGATTAAAAGATCTTCATACATAAGGTAATAAGTTTTTAAACAAAATAAAACAGCTGCTTCTAAAAGCTTGGTGCAACTGAATATATCTAATATTTTGTATAATGAAGGTCCAGGATCATCCAGTAGGGTATAAAAACAGGCAATGGTGTAATGCTTTATGACAGAGTTTCCTTATGTCCTCAAATCAGTTATTTTCCTTCAGCCTTATTTGCTATTAATTTTAAAGTGTGCCTGATTGTAAGGTTCTACAATTTCACAGGACATATTGTGATTTTAACAAACTGCCCTCAATTTCTACAAAACTTACCTTAATGTCATCACAAAAAGATGAAGTTTCTATTTCCTGGTACCAAGGCTCTTCTTTAATTTCTGTCTTGTACTCCATTTCATGTCTGCTTTCATATTTCTCATCCTCTTTTTGTGGACGTAAGTCTGACACCAGAGTCTGTTGTTCAGTTTCTGTTTTGCAATACATCACCCAGTTGTTGCCAGTTTCAGACATATTTTCGTTTACAAGATGTTTGGTACAAGGTGTCTCTGATATAATTTCTGTTTTAATTGGCACATCATCACTGTTTGTGTTGATAGTAACAACCTCGTGGAGTGAGGCTATGTCATCTGAGAGAATATACTCTTCTTTGATTATTACTTTCTTATCCATTTCACAAATGGTGATGTTCTTAATTCCACAAAGAAATCTGTGGAGAGAGAAACATTATGAATATCGTAAAATATGTGTACATGTTGAATCCATCAACCACTGCTCAAGGCACACCATACACCTTCACTGTTCTCTCATAAACAAACATATTCTTGGAAAGTTGAATTAGACTTGAGAGATTCCAATCTTTTGTATTCTAACTACAGATCCTTGTCTCTCTATGCCTAAGCTATTATCACGGTGGTACAAACATTAAACCTCTTCATCTGCTTAAAACATGAATAAACATAAAAGCAATCTCTGATATTAGTACCTAATAAGTGCCTAATTGTAGTGTGCAAGCTTTCACGGCCGGAGTCATTTGGTAGATAATGATTATCCAGGCTTGTAGGCCATGGTCTAGTGGAAAATCTTCCAGACGATTCGTTCGAAACTGTGCCAAACATCCTTAGTGGCATGGTCATAACACTCTCATTGTACTCTCGGCTGTGACTGATATGGAGCCTCTAAATTTCATGGGATTTTTATATGCCTACTGAGTATGCGGAGCCATCTTCCGGCTGGTGCCCTCCTTCGTGATAGGTTCGGCCGCTGCATGGGCTGGACTATGGAGGGGGCTGCTTTTATTAAAAGTGGTTGGTGCCAATGAGTGGTTGTTTATTGTAACTGCTGCTGTTGGTGATGTAAGAGCCTCGTTTTGTGTCCGGTTGGGTTTTGTACATGTATTCCTTAAAGCTGGATACCAAGCTTTATTTAACCCCTTGGTTTCTTCTTTGCTGTTAAAGTTATTTTGGTGTTTATAAATTTCTATGGCTTCCTGGCTTAAACGAGCAAAGTAATGGACATCAGAGGACAAACAGTCGTATCAGCGTATTGCATGATGTGTTCCCCTGGAGCATGTAATGTTCCGTCCTCCGATGTGCATTACTTTGCTCGTTTAAGCCGGGAAGCTATAGAAATTTATAAACACCAAAATAACTTCAAGAGGAAAGAAGAAACCAAGTGGTTAAATAAAGCTTGGTATCCAGATTTAAGGAACACACGTACGAAACCCGACCGGACACAAACCAGGCTCTTACGTCACCAACAGCAGTAGTTACAATAAACAATGACTTTTGATAAAAGCAACCCCCTCCATAGTCCAGCCCACGCAGCGGCCGAACCTATCACAAAGGAGCGCACCAGCCGGAAGATGGCTCCGCCCACTCATAAGGTATATAAAACTCCTGTGAAATCAAGAGGCTCCGTATCAGTCGCAGCCAGGAGTACGAGTATTATGGCCACGCCACTAAGGCTGTTAGACACGGTTTCGAACGAAACGTCTGGAAGATTTTGCACTAGCCATGGCCTACAAGTCTGGATAATCATTATCTACCAAGTGCCTAATTGTTAAAATATCTCTTACCTTAGCTGACTATGCCTGTCAGTTATATGTTTAATCATTCTCTTTTGCCAGAGATATTTCCAGAAAACATTAAACAATTGCCAAGCTTTAAGCAAAAAAGAATATAAAAGCCTTGATTTCGAAATAGTCTTATCTCGCACCTCACCATCTTTTCTAGAATAGTGTAAAGAGTAACATGCCATTGGGTTATAAGATGCATGGGGTTAAATAATATTTTCATTTCATCCCAGTTTGGTTTTAGAAAAGGAATGTTTACTGTAAAGAGGACACACATGGCGACATCAGAATTAGTAACAACTACCATTAGGAATAGTTTCTGATTTAGCTGTATAGATCATAATTTCTTACTACAACAGTTAGAATTTTATGGCTTCAGTGAGACCACTATAAATTAGTTGAAATTACTTGGATCTATGTGTTTTTACTAAAGGTTTCCTACAAGGCCAAATACTTGAGCTATTTTTAGTCTTTATATTTATACATGAATTTCATTTAATCTCAGCAAGGAAACAACAGCTGTACCATTTGCACTTGATACAAAAGCACTTATATCTGGAAATTCGCATCAGCAGTTAAGACTGTCAATAAAGCATTTAAACAGCCCAACATTTGGTTTAAACTAAATAAGTTATCATTAAACTATGATAAAAGAAATCTTCAATTTATAACAAAGCATAAGTTGGGAATGAAATTAACAAAGAGTATAACAGTCACACTTTAAGTATTTTGTACATCTTTGTCCTCCAAATAGATGAAATGCTCTTTTAGAGAAAAATGATGCTACCAAAGTATACATGTACTTGATTTTCACTAAAAAACTTAAACCAAAATTTATTACAAACAGCATAATTTGCCTGCTTTTCACTTGCTGTTATGATTTGGAATTATTTGCTGGGACAGTGCAACACACAGTAAGTAAATGTTTATAATGCAAATTAGCGTAATATGGTTTACTTCTGGTATTGGGTCCCATCTTAATAGGAACTTATATTGGGCAGGATATTCTTGATGTACAGGGAAGACTAAATCAGAAAGATTCATGGCTAAATAAGATAAAGGAAATGATGTTAGAAATAGGATTTGGTGTCATGTGGAGGGAGTTGCAAAGTGCATTTTGGAAAGACCTTAGGTTAAGAATGGAAGATAATGAAAAGCAAGAAATGTTAGGAAGCTTCAACTTGAAAAGCTCATTGGAAATTTATAGAGATGAAAGTGATGTGGAACAGAGAAAAATACATTGATATTTGTGATAAAGCAGCAAGAGAAGGCTTTGTATGGGCCAGAATAGGGAGGGATCTGTGTCACCAAAGGGGAAAACAAAAAAACAAAGGGATAAAGAATGGCATTTGCTTTTAGAATATTGTCACCCAATTATTGGAAAGCACGACCAATGACAGCTGAGTAAGGGACCAGAGGCATCCGGGTCACACCCACCCATTAATCTCAGTCACTGAGGGGATGATTAGGGAAGTGTCACTTGTCGCTGGCCACCTCTTCCCCCTTCCCCTGCCGTCTGGAACCTTCCCGGTGATTCACTGAAATGAGAGACTTCTAGAAAACAGTGATATTGCTATAAAAAGGGCTGCAATGAGTGAGTTCAGTCAGTTCCTGGCGAGCAGCGAAGCAGCGCCGTGCTAGTGTACGGACGAGAAGACTGTGTACGTGCATTGGAAGAGTGTGCGTAACTGTGAGCGTGCAGTGGAACTGTAACGGATGAACTGGTGAAACGTAATTGTGTGCATTACGTACTTCTGTGTAATTGGCCAGTGTTCAACAGTAAGTCGGTGGAAATAAAGAACATTTTGAGTTTGTGCAATTGGACTTTTAATTTCAAGAACCCACAAAGTCACAACTGGCGTCAGGAAGTGGGATAACGGCCATGGAATCGGCATTGGAAAAGCTTTTAGAGAAGATGGAAGAAATGAAGGCCGAATTAACAGCGAAGACGGAGGCGGCAAATAACAACCTGGCCGCAGAGTTGAAACAAATGAAGACGGCCAACAACATCACCGAAAAGATGGAAGAAATGAAGGCCGAATTAACAGCGAAGACGGAGGCGGCAAATAACAACCTGGCCGCAGAGTTGAAACAAATGAAGACGGCCAACGACAACACCGAGAAGATGGAATGAAGGCCGAATTAACAGCAAAGACGGAAACGGCAAACAACTTGACCACGACAACGACCGCAAAGGTGGCCGAACTGACCACCGAATTGAAGGTGGCGAACGAAGCTCTCGCCGCCAAATTTGAAGAACAGTTGGCCGGCGTGAGGGATGACGTGACGGAGCTGGGCAAGCGGATGGGCCAAGTGGACGAGCGCGTCGAGGACCTGGCGAACCGCTTCAATGACCTAGAGGAAAAGGCCGACAGTAGCGCCAAGTCCCTGAACGCCATGGCGGAAGACGTCGAGGACATTGCTAACCGCGTTAACAACCTGGAAGGAAAGGCCGACAGCAGCGACAAGTCCCTGAGCGCCATGGTGGAGGACGTCGTCGGCAGGAGGTTGAAGGATTTGAAGGCCGACGCACCGGGACGCGACACATCGGCACGCGTCAAACCTCCGAAATATGAAGGCGCGTCAACGTTTGAGGTCTTCCGCCGCCTATTCGACGCAGTGGCCAAGCACAGCAAATGGTCACCAGAGGAGGAGGCCACACAGTTAATAGCCAGCCTCCAGGGACGGGCCGCGGAAGTCCTAAACGCGGTGCAGACAACGGCGGCGCCCCAGAACATCTGGGAGGCCCTGGAGAAACGTTTCGGAAACCACCGCTTAGCCGCAGCGTACCGCAGCCAGCTAAAGGCAAGGTCACAGCAGCCAGGGGAGACGCTGCAGGAGTTCGCCCTGGCAGTTGAACAACTGGCTAGCAAGGACCTAGTCGATCTCCCACCAGAGTTAGTATCCCGGGAAGCTGCCTACACATTCGTGGACGGGGTACGAGATACGGAGATTCGTCAGCGCCTAATGTTCGGCGATTATAAAACCATCCACGAGGCGCTAACGGCAACATTAAGGATGGAGGCGGCCAAGGTAACATCTATCCCGACGTCGAGGACGAGGAGTGTCCGCTACGTCGAAGACAGAAGACCAGCCGAGGGACGCCGGCGAACACCTAGTGGCCTGTGTTGGGGGTGTGGACAGCCCGGGCACCTGCAGAGAGACTGTCCACACCAGGAAGAGCGGCCGGAAGAACGAGTAAGGCCCGGCGTGGAGAGGGGCACGTCGGCGCCATTACCACCATCCCCTCGAGTGACAATCCGCGCCGTCAGCCGACGGATGACCTCATCGCGGACGGCTGGGTAAGAGGAAAGCCGTGTCGGGTGCTGGTGGACACTGGGGCAGCCGTGACCATCATCAGACCTGACGTGGCGAGTGGTTTGCCGACGAGGAAGCCGGGCCGACCATACCAGCTTGTGTTGGCATCGGGCGACACCATGCCTGTGGAGGAGGCCCTGCTGGAGCTGACCTTGGGACGGAGTGCCGTGCGTCTGTGGGTGTTCGTCGCGAAGGTGGCTGAGGAGGTGGTTCTGGGACTGGATGCCCTCAGGAGCCACGAGGCGACGGTCGACGTCGGCAGGAAGGTCCTGCGGCTCAACGGAGAAGAGGTTATACTCCGTCAACCAGAAGAGCGCCTTGGAATCTGCAGGGTCGTCTTGAACGAAGACGTGGTTGTCCCCGCGAGGAGCGAGGTGATGGTGACGGCGCGACCGGAAGGCCAGACAGCAGGTTGGGTTCAGAGGCTGCAGGAGTACTTCACCTCGGAACATCGCAGAGGGAAGAGCCACGGTAACGCGGACGCTATGTCCCGAAGACTCTGTCCAGAAGAGTGCGGCCAATGCACAAGAGTGGACGAGAAGGAGCGTGCCGCAGCAGTTCGAGTAGTCACGACAGTGTCTGCGGATGGCTGGGATAGCGCAGGCCTGAGGAGGGAGCAGCTGGCGGACGCAGACTTGGGGCCACTCTTGAGGGATGTGGAGAACCTGGTGGACCACCTCCACGACATGGCTCGCCAGAACATCCAGAAGGCGAGCGACCGCATTAAAAACCGGATACGACAGGCAAGCCAACAGCCAAGGGTTCCAGCAAGGTGACCTGGTCTGCTTGTACCGCCCGACCCGGACCAAGGGACGCTGCCCGAAGCTTCAGCAGCCATGGCAAGGACGGTACCGTGTGAAGAGGATTAACGACGTGGTCTACCGCATCCAGAAGGTGCCCCGAGGAAAGATGTTGGCGGTACACCTGGATCGCCTGGCCCGCTACGAAGGCGCTGTTCGGGACGACCAGCCTTGAGGAGGGAGCAATGTTACCCTGGCGGCAGACTCGCGATGCCGATCAATAAATGATGGCCGGTGGAGATTCGGGAAACTTCGGGGCCGATCGTTACCGGAAGCGACAGACAGTTGAGCGAAGTTTTTTTAAAATAAAGTTTTAGGTTATCTAGCAAATTGTAATTGTGAAGAGTGTATTGCTACGAGAATAAAGTGCAGTTTTTGTGTTTGTAACCTCGACTTTTTATTTCACGAACCGACAAAGTCACACTATTGTAAACCATTTTCTGTGGTAATATATACATACAGTACGCAGAGCGCTGCATTTACGGGGTAGTGCGGGCAGAGGGGAAGTTGCGAGAGCTAACACTCTCTTGTTTCAGCAGTGTGGTCAACCTTGAAAAACACAGTTCAGCAAAATAGTGTGTAAGATAAGCGAAGATATGCGCCGCAAGTGTGAGATCTGTGGACAAACATTACATTGAACTCAATCCTATAAGCTGCATATTTACTTACTATTTATGAAACATATAAAAACAGTAAACAAATATGACAGCTTATCACTCATTCGCTTTGTGATTCTTCGATTTCTGAGTCCACTGCATCAGTTACATCGCTAATATCCTCTGATCTGTTGATAATTTCATCAATCGCATTTTCAATTACACCATTATTTCTCCAATTCTTGTAGGTAGTATCCTTCCCAATCCGTCGCAGTTACAGAAGTTTCTGCAAGTTTAGCAACTTTCTGCAGATTTGTGTGTCAATGTGATTTTTAACCCGCCTCGGTAGCGTGGTGGTAGCATGTCTGCCTCACGTAAGTCCCGAGTTCGAATCTCGGTCAGGGTGAGTTACTTGGATAAGGTTTTTTCCGGAGTTTTCCCTTATCCTGAACGACGAATGTTGGGTAACTCTAAGCTCTATGGACCCTGGGCTCATCGCTCATTGCACCCATTTCATTCATCGTCCGATATGACAACGTTGGAGGACGTAAATTTTAAAAAAAAAAATAAAAAATAAATGCAGATTTGTGGCTGACATATCACCAGTGACGTTGTGTCTTCTGAAAACGTTCTTTATTTTTGCCCACGCCAGTTCAATTGCATTCAGATCACGGTTATAAGGAGGTAAACGAATAATAGTGTGTCCACTTTCGAGAACCATAACATCCACAACATAGGTAAGTCTTGCTCCTAGGTTTGTTGGCCTCTATTAAATACCGGTGTAACTTTGGTAATGGAGGGAAACAGAAAGCTATGTAGAAATATACAAAAGGCTCAGAGCAAGAGAAAAAGAGAGATAAAAGAGAAAGATATAAGGAAAAGGAGGAAGCCAAAAAGGAAAGGATTGAAGGGGAAAGAAGAAAGAAAACATCACTATTAGTCATTACCGTACACAGATCACAGCTTTACCTGCTTTTTCCTGGTGTTTTTGGAGATTCATTGGGATGAGATGTACAAAACAATTTAATACGCCTGACAGTGCTGATGCTTTTTCCTGTGTAAGCAGCAGCTCGTTCTATTGATTTGCTGAGTGGGAACATTAGCTGGTTGTTATCCTTTTCTATATCTCAACTTTCGCTATTATTTTGCGGCCATCACTATGCACGACTGTTCGTTCATGTTTCCAAGTTGGAGTTCGTTGCTCGGAAGGTACATATGATGATGAGTCTGGTGTGCCCTCAGCCATAATTACAAACTGGTTAAGCTATGGTAATTAACCTTAAACTTGCACAAAACAAATGCACACAGAAAACAAAGAGTGTGTGTAAAAGCTTAGCATATTAGTCACTAGATGTCAGAGTGTACTAGTTTAGTGTACTAGTATAGCGCATTTCATGTTTCTAAGTTGTCATCTGTGTTTATGGAGTTAGCCGAAACCTACCGAGTGAGGACCTGGAAGACGAACGCTCAAGATAAATTGCGCATACTGTATATATATAAAACTGATGCATGTACCATAAATATAAGACATGTTCAATGCCTCTCACCTTGCTCTCTGTGGAATCCGAAAAACAAACAACAAACTGGACATTGCAATTCCTTTCTTGGAAGTGTTGAAAACAGTGTTGCTATGACAAATTAACTTTAAAGAAAGTCAATTAATGACACTAAAGTGTCATTAAAGTAAGTGTTGTTTAGTGTCATTAATCGACTCTCTTTAAAGTTAATTAAACTGGACATTGTTTAACCCTTTAACTTGCGGGATGTGGTCTCCCATACCAATAGATAATTCTGAAGTTTTATGTTGCACCTTGTCTTGTGTTTGGTAGCCCAACTTCTCTGTACCTTATGCACTAATGTCCTTGAGCATACCAGAGGTTTCAGTTTATCTGCAACTGTAGCGAGTGAGAATAGCAGAGTTGTTATTAGAACGAGCGGTCTGTGTGATGTACCTCACAACTTACGCGATGTCCAGTGAAGGTAAGCCCATGCGTAGGAGTGTTCGTCCAAGTGATCCAGACTTTGATTCTGTGATACAATCGTAGCTAAATAATGCAAGTGATGTTGAAGAGTGTGAGGAAGACTTCTGCATGGAGGTATGTGATGATAATTCTTATTCAGAAATTTCTGGGGACGATACGGAAGATGTTACAGAAAGCAATGTTCATGGTAACTTTTATTATGGGAAAAACTGATTCAGGTGGTCTTCTGAACCTTTCGTCTCAAGCAGTAGCACACAAAAACATAGCATTGCTCTGCAACTGCCAGGTATAAAGAGTCAGGCATGTGCACTAGGAAATTCAGCTGAACCTGAGGTGGTATGGAATGTTTTCTTTTCAGAAGAAATGCTAAAACTGTAATTTGGACTAATGTGAAAATGGGAATAGAAAGGCAGAAGTATAAAGATCCACACTGCACTGATAAGTGTGACAGACATTACTGAGCTCTGGCATTGTTTGGACTTTTATTGTACTCTGCAGCATTCAAGTTGAATCATGAGAGCATTAGGGCAATTTTTGCAACTGATGGTTCTGGCAGACATTTTTTGATGTGTCATGAGTGAACATCTATTCAATATACTTCTTTTGATGCTATGATTTGACAATGCCACCAAAATTAAAACTAGCACCCCAAAACAAATTCAGTCTGAAGAATCTGCTAAATAAACCACTAAAAAAATACAATCCCCAACACTTTGAAATCGGAAATTTATCAGATAAACTGTGAAATCTGTGATAAAAGCTACATAGGAAAAACTAAGAGAAACTTGTTAACCAGGCAAAAAGAACACCAGAGGAACATAAAGTTGAAACAAACAGAAAAATCTGCAGTTTCACACCATTTTTGGACAAAAAACCACAACATTGGACACAACATTAAACTGTTAAAATCTTTAAGTACACCCACAGAATTGGATATTTGGGAAAAAATATTCATAACCAAAAACCGTGATAAAATTATACATTTTGATATCCCGGCATTAAATGAAGTATTAAAACTTAGTGCCCCTAACACCAGATGGCAGAGGGATCGGAGCACCGTAGTAGCGGAGGAAGAAGAATGTTGATTTAGTCACCAAACAGCTGAGGATGAGATTGAATGATCTTGAAAATGTTTCTATTATACAACAACATAGTAAGTGAAGTTGAGTGTAAACATAGTGACTCATTAATCAAACTCAAAAATGAAGAATACTTCATTGTTAATAATGCTTCTGCTTTTAATATTTAAATTCCTGTCTATTTGGATTTACAAAAGACAAAACTATACTCTCGTACGTGCCGAAAAAGAACAAGGCAGTGATTGTTTTATCTTCTATGCACCATGAAGTATCTGTTGACACCACCACCCAAAAACCGGAGATGATAGAATTTTATAACCTAACCAAGGGAGCAGTGGATTCTCTGGATGAGAAATGTGCCAACTACTGTAGTGGTCGACGTACTATACGATGGCCAATGGCAATATTTTACCTGATTTTGGACATTGGTGCTGTGAATTCATTTATAGTATACAGCTCCTTCAAACATAACTGCCCGCCTTGGTAGCGAGATGGTAGCGTGTCTGCCTCAGGTTCAAGAGGCCCCGAGTTTGAATCTTGTTTACGGCAAGTTACCTGGATAAAGTTTTTTCCAGGGTTTTCCCTTATCCTGATAAACATGTGTCAGGTAACTCTCAGCCCTATGGACCGCAGACTAAGTTGAGCATCACTTCACCGATTTCAATCATCATCTGATATGACTTAAGTTTGGAGGATGTAAATTACAAAAAAAAAGTATAATCCACAGATAAATAAGCTTTATTACATGAAGAACCAGGCCAAAGCTCTTGTCAAGCCACAACTAGAAAGGAGACTGAATGATACCAAAATAAATCATGAACTAAGAACTTGCACTCAAAGAGTGCTGGGGGTATCAGAAAAGATGGTTACCTACACAGCAGAAGAAAAGCTGGAGAAGAGTAAAACCTGGTCTTTGTGTGAACCTCATAAAAAGAGGAAGACATCTTATATTTGCTTTGTGTGTAAAAATCTAGTGTGTCTTGAATGCACTAAAAAGCTTTGCAAATAATGTGCAAAACAGTTGTGAAGTTCAAGCAGTTTTCTGTGTTCCCAAATTATACATCGTTTTGACCACAAATAATAGTGTGTTGTATGAGTTATTTGCTATATGTACTGATAAGCATACTTTTATGCTTCCTTTATATCAGAATGATAGGTTTGAATAATATATGCATGTTTATATTTCTTCTTTACAAAGCATTGTATTAGTGCATGATCAAAAGCAAATATATGCAGTATTGTAAAAATGTAAAAACCAAATATATTATCGTTTATCCTGTTTTTAACGATTCACTTGAATCCATTTATCTCTAAATATGCCATGAATTACGAAGTATCTTCACTAATTTAGTTAGTACAATAATTAGAATCAATACCAGTAACTTTCTCTTAATTTGTTTAGTTGAATTAAGGCATAGAGTATAATGTGTACATGTATAAGGCTTTGTCAACATATAGTAATTTACTAGTTTCTATTAATTACTAAACACTATCCAATACAATCAGCATATCAGATTTGACATTTCTATATATCTG